>JAQIWJ010000279.1:0-25516 GCA_034695185.1 Discolaimus major
AATCGTCGGCCGAACTTTCCGTCGAGCAATCCATATCCAACCGCACGGCAAATATCGATCCACCACGAATGAATTCTAATGACGAGGGTGCATTGTAAAGTGGTTTTCTCCAAAGGAAGAAATGAGCAAAAATACTCACAGGGATTGAATCCCCGATACAGTAAACCAAGAGACCGATTCGAACTTTCACTAATCCTTTCATCCAAATAATCAACAATATTCCAAGATTGATCACGAAAAAATACATCGATACATACACAGGAATACGCGGAAAAGAAACCACAGTCGCACCATTAAACGTATTCTCAAAAATACATCCAATACCTAATGCGAAACAAAAAATGCCACTCGTGGAAAAAAGGTCATCCAAAAAATCTTGAAGCATCGTGAAATCAACGTTCCTAACAAGGTAATCATTGCGAAGACAAAAAATAGCAATGCACAACCAGCGCAGATCAAAAATATTAACATTAGAAAAAAACCAGAAAAAAGCGTACGCATTATTCTCAATTGCTCATGATCAAAGTTGGCATCAACAAGCGTCAGTATTTTTAAAGTTTGTGACATCGCTGTTCATCAACGGTTTGATGAAAAAAAAAGCGATCAGTAAAGATTCAAGAATATGCCAAAAAATGCGAAAGAATACAAATACGGGCAGTATATGGCAGCATTCAAAAGGAAGAAGACGAATTTTTGCCTAATAAAAACCGCTAATGCACTGACCTCTTACTTCGATCTCGCTTCAACGAACGCCTACCAATTCTGCAATCCGGGTTTGTTCAACGTCATGAAATAAATCTGCGACGAACCACCGCCTTTGGCCGATGAGAAGAAAACCTGAAATCCAGGCAGTCGTTAGATGACCAAAAACGATATCCTGGATCAATACGGTACCTTATCATTCCGCTCACATAGGAATTTCAATTTCTGCGCCTTCTTATGCATGAATACGCCGTCCAAATGGCCGGTTTCAACTGACCGTATCTCGATCGCCTTATTGCCCCAGCCCATGATTTGACCGGTAGATATGTAAGCTGAAATAAAAAAGGTGAGTTTTATTTCACGACACAGAAGATAATCCAAATCTACTTACCAACTGAAGTAGGCATTTCTCCCCACTGAAGCACCACGTTCTTCGTAATCTTCCCGTACGTATTCACGTATACGCCTTCATCTGAAAAAACAAGAGCATGGTCAATAATCAATTGAGAATACAAAGATCATGAATGGCTTACTATCGTAGCAAAGAAGCAGCTGCATTCCATTGCTATTTGGCAGAATGACGATGCAATGAGGCGTTATTGAACCTTGCACCTGAAATCGAACACTGATTAGTTCAAAAAATTGGTCAAAATACACATATCTTACGTGATTCGGAACATAAACGTCGTAAATCGAAGCTGAATCCAGATCGATCGCGTGAAATCCCTCCGTTGACCCGTACAGCACCTTCAACCGCGCGTTCTCTTCCACCGTTAAATCCACCGCCAACGGTTGATGCGTCAATTGTCCGAATGACTAAAACCGAATTGGCCACATGAATTCACCAGTGATTTGACTGAATGAGAAAATCTTACTTTGAAAGCCATAAACTTGTGATAAGGCTTCGGTGCCCAGGCGTAGATTTCGATCGAATTCTCCAGACCGACCACGAGAAATTTGATTCGCTCGTATTTGACAATTTTGAAGTGTATTGCTCCTTGCAAATCGCCGACGTTCACCCAACCGTTCCGCTTCTCAACCTGAAATGCAGATGGTCTTTCAGGCGGGATATTCCAAAATTATCAAACAGATTTTCTTACCCCTTCCGTTCTCAGAATTTTCTGTTTCAGCCAGGATAAATAATAAACGCGAATTCGGCTCTTCTTTCCGCTGATCGTAACGAGGATATTCTGACCTTCCAAGACGGCCATTTGATCGAATCTCCGTCTGCTAATTAGCTGGTACACTAAAACAGCAACCGGTTAGAATTGCGCAATTTCTCAGCAAATAACAACATTACCTTTTCCCTGGCCGCTTCTATCCAATAACATCAGGCCGCTGTCAGTTCCGATCAGCAGATTGACACCCCACAATGCTGCACACAGAATTTCGCTGGAAAATTTCTTCTTGTACTTGCGGATCTCCGGTGCATCCGAATCGACGTGAGTGTTGGACGGATTGACGTTAATATTGACCTGAAAAACAAGGACCATTTACTCATAGGACAGATTAGACAGATTTTCGATTACCTGTGATGTATCACGACTAGACCGTCCAGGACGTTCCACGGTTCCACTCCCGGATCCACCGCCAAAACCGAAAGCCACGAATGATTTCTCCTTATTACGCAACGCTCTGGGCGGTGTTTCGCTATTCGTACCATACTGAAACAAAGGCGAGAATTAGATTAGCCACTCGCATTAGGCCAAGTGTAACAGAATGTGCAAAACAGACAAGCACTCTGCTGGGGATGCACACGGTGACATCATCTCAATGCACTGCAATTCACTCCTATTCTAATCCGCTTACCCAGTTAAAGAACCAAACCTGGTTATAGCAAATCTCATTCAAAATTCAATGCAAAAACATGCAAAATATATATACTTACGTCATCGGAATTATTCCTTTCCTGTGGAGGAGTTCTGGTTTGTGGTAATAAATCCGGCAGAACTCCGGACGATCGGCTGTATTGCGGAGTTTGCGATTGTTGACCAAGTGCGGATGCTGGTGATGAAAATTGACTACCGCCAGCACTGGGACGTCGTTCGATTGTTCCACTGTTCACGTGACTCGAAGCACCGACGTTGGCGGGAGCGGATTCGTTGTGATGCAATGATAGCTTCGGAGCAACGGCTGATGACGATGGCGACGGTGTGAACGTATGCTTCGTGGACGCTGGTTTTGGTGATTCTTCTTCGCTGGAGCTGTTCCCGTCGTTCAAAGATTCCGGACTCTATAAACAAATTCGTATATTAATACAGGTCAAACTATTCTGCTGATCGATCATGTCAGATCATGAATAATCAAATGCTTACCGTTATTGGCGGATGTTGATGCTGCTGAATCGAGTGCCTGTGATGCTGTTTCCGAGCAGCCGCACCGTCCAAATCCCTCGAACGTCGTCTTTCAATATCATTGATATCATTATTGCAACTGCCGTTCGAAATTTCACCAGGTACGCGCGTGGATGACGATCGATGTCTTCGTTTATGATTACCACCACCTTGACCAGCTGCGACCAGAGTGCCATCATCGCCTGGTGACGAGGTTTCGGATGATATCTGATGCTCCGGCGTCGGCGGTAGAGGCTTGTTCGGAGCTTCTGGAACTCTGACGCTTCCACGCAATGTATCGTCGTTATAATCTTTTGTCGCAGACGCCCTGAAAACATGGACAGATATAGACCACATCAGCTTCCATAAACTTGCAAAACTCACCCCTTCGATGACGCCACCAATGTTCCGTCTTGCCTCGCAGCAAGCTGCTGAATAAATGCGGGCGGAGTCGTTTCTTCGCTATCAGAATCGATGCTGGCCATCGAACCACCGAATTCAGCTTCACGAACGATACCGCTCGAAGTCGGTTTCAGATGTCCAGGCAACGCATGGATTTGCGGCTGCTGTTGCTGTTGATGAGGCGAGAAATAAGCGTGATGATGCTGGTGGTGGTGAAATTGAGCCGATTGACCAGGCGATGCTTGTGACGGTTGATTACTGGCCGAAATAATGCTGGCGTCTCTTGGGGGCGGTACTGGAGGCGGTGAAGATGGCACGGTTGACGTTGACGAAGATAAAGGCAAATTTGAGGATTGCGATTGCACGTTGTTGGTCGTCAATTGTGTGCCGGGGACCACTTTCGACACGGCTCCCATTTGTGATAATTCCGCCGCCAATAAATCCAAGTCCTGAAATAAAATTCATCTGGTTATTTGCGTTGCAGCTTATAACTTGAAGCACATACTTCCGGTTTCCCGTTCAACACAACTGGCGCCGAATGTTTTCTTTGCTGTTGTTGTTGCAAGGCGTTCAACGGTTGCATGGACGGAGCAGGTGGTATTCGTTGCTGCTGATGATGATGGTTTGATGGACCACCAACCGCGACGCCTTGCTGTCCGGATCGATGAGGCGAGGCCTGGTGATGCTGTGAACGCGGTCTGTCGGATCGACGATGCTGATCTTTCACCAATTGACCACCAGCTGCTGCACCCGATAACTGAGGCGATGGTCTCGGTTGGCGCGGATCTGAAACTAAAAGTCTGTAATTAAAACTTGTTGAACCAATTAGACAAATTTACCTCCAATGCCTGCAGGCGGTTGATGTTGCAACTGATTCGGCAAGCCGTGTATCGCGGGCACCTTGCTAGCTCCAACGTGATTATTCGGATGGAAATGGCCGCTTTGCCGAGGGCTTCCGCGTTGATGAAATTCCATTAAGCCACCACCGCCGCCTGATGATTTCAAATTTCCTCCCATTGGTGACGCCTGTTGCTGATAATTGCGGTTTCGGTTTTCCAGATGCAGAGGAAATTCCTGCACGCCTCTCGACGGGTGTTGCTGATGTTGGTAATTGCTCGATCTCGCTGGAGACGGCGTATGCTTGGCCGGAGGTGGTCCATTCGGCGGCTGCGCTTGCCTCTTCACCGGTTGTTGTTGAATGGCCGATTCGAATACTGAACGACCGCCTTCTTGTAATTTCAGGAAGTGTTTCCGCAACGTATTGTCGTCTTGCATGGCCATCATCATTGAACTCGGCTCGCCTTCCAATCCCAGATCCGGTATCTTCGGCATTGGCATACTGTTCTCATCGTCGTCGTCACTGCCGCTATATTCATATTCCGTTTCATCTGAAACTAACGGCATTAGGTTGATTGAAAAAGCATCACTAAATAACATCATACCTTTGCCTCTAATCATCCTTCTATGCCGATCAATATGGTCCTTGATAGCGATACGAACTTGTCTCTCGGTCGGTTGATCCCTGATAAACGGATGCCTGAGTAGTTGTTCGGTATACGGTCGTTGATGATAATCTTTCACCAGCACCGTTTCGATAAACGAATGTAATTTCTTGGACCTAATTGAAAAGTATAAATTAGTTCCCGTGTGATGCTCATTAGCATCACGAGCTTACCACTTCTTAGGATTCTTCAACCGCGGAGGCGGATTCCTCGGAATCAGGAATAACGCTCTCATCGGATGCATATCGCATAACGGCGGTTGTCCTTCGGCCATTTCTAACGATGTGATTCCCAATGACCATAAATCGCTTCGTGAATCGTAAGTGGCATCTGGATTCTCGTCACAAGCGATAACTTCCGGTGCCATCCTAGAACATGAAGCCAGTTTAAGCTCCTGCTTCTCATCATAAGCAAGTTTTCTTACCAATAAGGCGTTCCGATGAACGTATTCCTCCGTCCAACTGTGCGATCCAATTGAGCACTGACGCCGAAATCCACCAGTTTCACTTCAGCATTATCGGTCAACAGGACGTTTTGGCCCTTGATATCCCGATGGATCACCTTGTTGGCGTGCAAATGTGCCAAACCCTGAAATCAATTCCCATCAGAATTGGATTAGCTGAATATAAATAAAACTTACGCGAAGGATCTCTCGGCATACGTAAGCGATCCATTCTTCTTTGATACAAGCTCCTTTCGTTGCTGAAAACCAACGCATTTGTTCATCAATGATAAAAGATAAATCAATCGCTTACATTTGACCAAATCCGTGATTGAGCCAGCACCACAATATTCCATAACGAGCCATAGCTGGTCGCCTTTCCCGGTTGATGACGGTAGTTTCTTGATAAATGCACCGTAATAAGTGGCAATATTGCGATGGTGAGAATACTGAAATAGAAAAACGAATGTCACAACATATACATGCATTCTAATAATAAAAATTTACCTTCTTGAGCACATTAATTTCCAATTTGATCTCTTCTTCTTCATCCTGAAAATTAAGGGATGTTAATTCAATGAAGAGAATCTAATCTCCAAATAATTACCTCGTTTATGTTCATAATCTTGATGGCTGCGAGTTGTCCAGTTTTGACATGTCGTCCCTGAAAACAAACGTCATATTAGTATATTTCATCATCGAATAAATAAAAATATTATTGACACATGCGGATGCAATTACAAGCTATTTCTAGTCTGGCCAGTACTCGAGGGGATTTTTCTCCTCGGCTTATTAGATTTCATCATTAGTGACGTTTGCGACTGCTACATTTTTCATTCTACCCCTCCCACATTTTACTGCCTAAACTACAGGCGCACGGAAGTGCTCAGAAGTTCAACGCCAAACAGCTTTTCGTCGATTGAAGTAATAGCTTTTCATCAAGAGTAAGTCATTTTCCACTCCATCGCATCATCAAAATTCAAGCAAACTGGACACTCCTACTTGCGATCTAGTATGTTTATTGATATTTATGGAAAAGGACATCTTATTGCAGAAGACCCTGCGGTTGTGGTGGCAGCTACCACATTTCGTTTTCCAACGCAAAGCAAAGAAGATGCCACACCCAGGCCATCGATGGCACCGATCGTTTTTCACATGCCAAACTGGTGCATATATTCTGACATTTCTCGTTTTCACACGCCTAGCCTAGCAGAGGCTCCTCTTCCGTTCCTCGATTCCCATGCGATGTATTACGTTTATCCGGACAGACATCGATAGTAGCAGCATGTATTACAACAGCATTTTCCACGCTCCTCCTCAAAACGCCAGACGATTGATGAGCACGATCGCAAAGACGACGGCAGCTGGCATACAAACGAAAAACACAGCTTCTGGATGCGTGTCAACTGAATCCAGTCCAGGAATAAACGCAACAGACGCAAGAAGAGACTGGAGAAGCCAACGCCCTCCAGTTTTTCCGTTTCGAGCTAAACATATTGCGTTAGCCAGTATTGCCAATGCTGCTGAGGCAAAGAAATGCGAGTACACCCACCCCCGCTTGTTGTTCGACACATCGTAAACAACTAGCACGCTAGCCAGAACGAAAAATAGCACCCGGTTCTCAGCTGTTCCAATCTCAAATTCATTCCTACATACATAAACATAAAATGCGTCCTCTCTACAACGAATGTATGTACTCACTCATCTCAAATTCACCTATTCCCTCAACCGACCACCTACCAAGAAGACGAGTAGTGATAATTCAATTACTCAACGCGAATAAATAATGCGAACACGCATTGTAAAATCAGAGCTTGTAATGCTAAGCGAAAAGTTCTCAAAATCCATCTCTAATACTCGCTTCAGGGTTCGAAAACCTTCAGTTCAAAGCCGAGCTACAGAATGTTAGAACATTCCACGCAACCTATTCTCGAATATTTCAGCCCCAGCAGAACGAGCACGAGCCCTATACTCTCCAAAAACTACTCCTACTTCTATCGAGGCGAAAACTACTCGCCATCGCTTTACGATGACGTTCAACAAAAACTCAGCAACTAGGTGCTTCTGAACGTAATCTTGGCCGTACTAGTGGATTTATCAAAAAGCTCCATCGAATGGACGAATTATGATGCAAAAAATGCTCACATGCTATTCTAAATTTTACATCCATTCGAAACGGCATACGTTATGCCGAAAGTGGACAACCAGCAGGTGAAAAGAAACCTGCTCAACCAATCGTCCATCCATCAACCAACCAACGCATGCCTTTCGACATTTTCTTGCTGACCGATTTCAGCAGGACAAAACACGCGTGGCAGCTGAAACCGATAAGCGTATCTGACGCCACTAGCCGGGATAAAACCAACAACAACGTCACCGAAAATCGCTTTATCATTCGCCTAATGATGCAGCTACTGGTAGTGCCGTCAAAAAACATCCGATAACGCCGAATAGTCCACCCAACAACGCCCTCACATAGAGGGCATTATCTATGCATAAATCAGTGCACGAGTATGCCAAGCATGAGAAAGATAAAGGTTCTCATCTCATCCTAGAGGACATCCACCGTCCTTTCTCACACCCACGCTTATAAACGAACAAACCCTATGCAACATTTATGAAGAACAGGAACAGGTGTTTTCATGAATTCCAGTCTCATTGGAAAAGAAATGCAAGCACTTCGAAGCTCGCTAATAAAAGCCTAGTATTCCTCGCCAAGCCTATGAGAAAAAATGCTCAAGTCAAACGACGAGCATAACCTATATAAAAGATGCCAACGGCGGCGTTTTTATTCACGACACTCTCCTCTGAGAAGTATCCAAGGCCATAAAACGCCGAAGAAATCTCGGTGTCGAAAAACTACCAGCATATAAAAAGGGCAGTTAAACAGCAGATGACTTTCCAGTCATCATCGAAAAGCAAAAAACCTATCCACAGGCGGAGGAAATTCGACCTGATTCCTCTAAATAACATCGATGAAATAGCCTCACTCAATTGGCTACACTCGTACTACTGAGAACAGACGAGGAAATAATCCATTTGCAGAAACTAATACGGGCAAACAAATTGCCCATACGAGAAACCATCGACAAGGTCTCGCTTTTAGGGAAACATTCATGCAAGAGAAATCCCGTTTTCTCCCAACTATCGCCGAAATCACATCCACGAAAGACGACGCGGTTGCCAGACGATGGCGTAACCGCTGGGCCAACTCAGCGGCTGGCACCAACATAATCAAACCTCGTTAATGCGATACAAGGTCAAGGAGAGCAAAATGCGCCCCCATATGGAGACCAGCCACTTCGCGATTATCAATCGAGATTTCCACGCCAAGAGCAAGGGAAAAAATCAGCTTGAAAAATCAGACCACAGTCGGACTAACTGACCTTGAAGACCTGTCCGTAAGTTCCATTTCCGACCACTTCGATCAATTCAAAAATACCAGCTGGATCCTGAAAATAAAAATACTATCAGCAATTGATTTTTAAAGAAATCTAAAAACACTTACTCGTAAAGCATTCAAATCGATGTCATCCAAGCTGGAATTTCCGGCCATTATTCAATGGCTATGTGTTGATTGAATAAAACGCGTAAAATCCCAATAAAATCCGTTTGGAAGTTCGATATCGATTCAATGAGGAGCCGTTCGTCGTAATTCAGGGACGATGCGATGTAAAAACAAAGGATGACAAATAATCACGATATTCAGTTCATTCTCGGTATACGCCTTCTCATTTGAGTAAATGCATCATTGCACCGCCGTCGGCCAACCTCCGCATAAATTTACTTGGCCAAATTTTTTGGCTGGCAGAGGAGGAGTACGAAGAAAGAAGACCGCTTTGTCTTTCTTTATTTTGATGCCAGCCGAATTTTTGGCTGCCAGCCGGGCACCGGCCTCGAATACCACCAGTGGCATCTTGTCATAAGCAGTTCAACCGCGCATATCATATTTGCGGCAATTTGAATATCGCATGCGAATGACATTAAAAAATTGCGCAATTTTGCTCAGCAATGATCACGGAATAATACAAACTTCTCATCGAATTATATTATTCAAGAAAAGCATGTCCATTATCGAACACGAATCAATACATGCGCGAGAATATGTCGAAACAACGCAACGGAAAAACCCAGAATATCATCTCAAATCATTCACCAAATCAGAATTTGAAATCTTTGTATTTCTTTGATGACGAAGCTGTACCAGAACGTTCTTGATGCGATTTCTTCGTTTCTTGAGCTTTTCTCTTTCGCTGAAACGAGGAAAGCAAATCAGGATTTGATAAGCACCGCAAATAATGAACTTACGCTTTGCTTAGCCGCATGTTCCACCACCAAATCGGAGAAATCGTGGGACGCTTGTTGTTGCTGTTGTTTGCCTTCTTGATATTTCTGCTGAAGTCCAGTCGCGTCGGTCAACGTATCCAATTCTTCGGGGTCCAACGCCACTTCGACGCCAGCCTCGTATGCGGCACCCGCCTTCTTCGATCCTGGTGCAGCCGCCGTAAGATCGTATACGTGGGTCGATCCAAGCATCTCGCGTCCGAAACGGTCCACTCGACGTTCTGGTAACACCGTGTACAAAGGGCCTGGTGTATCGCCACTGAAAAAAGAAAGACGCCTCAATATTGAGTCTATTTGAAGCCTCACGTCCTTACCCTTCTTCTTGCAATTTCCTCTTCCGCAATTCAATGCTGTCAGGTGTCTCCACACCGGTAGGAATTCCGGATGAAATACCGCTGGGTGTGATCAATCCTTCTGCCGGTGTGACCAATCCCGTCTCGTCTTCGGCTTCTCCACCAGCGTGCTCTTCCTCTTCTTCTTCTTCTTCACTTTCTTCCTCGTCGCTTTCAAGTTCACCCCAAGGTCGCCGTTCGATTTCTTCTTCATCGTGAACAGACTGAAAGAGGATTACATTACACCAGATTCAAGACAAAAGGACTTCTGCTTACCGGTTGCTCTGGTAATTCAGTTCCAAATACATCTCCATACAACGGCCGACCGGTTTCGTCTACTGGCGGCTTTCCCCAACCACCAGCATGGTATCCAAAGGAACAACCGTCCGGAATCGGTGCATTCAAGCCGGGTACTTTCAAATTCGGATAACTTGGCGGCGGGCCATAACGTTGCATTGCGATCAGCCACGGTGGAGGAAATCGATGGGCGCTCTGAAAAGAAACGAATTATATCAGAGTGCATTGAATAATCAACTTCCACTTACCGGTCCAACTGGCATTCCCAATGCGATTCGCAATTCTTCCGACAGCTCGCCTGGTTTCTTATCCCTCATCTTCGTTTCCAATTCTTTACCCTGCAATAAGCTAGATTTATATGCATGCTGGCAGGAATTGCATAAGAGATTACCTCGTAATAAAGATCTCCAACGATACTCATTCGAGGCTTGGTTTGCCAACGGAAGAATGCGTCGTGCAATTTCTGATAATCGATATCGATTTTACCCATCTTCGGACGCACTTTCTCTCGCATCTTTGTTTTCATCGTCTTTGCGTCTTCCTGAAATTACGCAGCATTTATAAACAGCACATCATCAACTTCAAAAAATCTTACCTTCTCTTGCAAAGCCTGGCGCATTTCCATAATTCCAGTTCTCTTGATGAAATCCGGCAAATCGAACGGCGGTTTCTCGAAGCCGCGTTTCCCAGCCAAATATTTCCGTTTGAAACACCAATGACGAGGAACAGGGACCGTATTTCTGACTGATTTCAAGTGTGCGAGTAATTTGGGATCCTTGGCCGTCACGTCGTGCCATTCCACGACATCCGGCCGACTGCAGCTCTAAAAACAAGGATCATCTTTAGCCTCTAAATCAGGCTAATAAGAATCAATGGCTTACCGCTTTCAAATCCACAATCGATGGCCTCATCATAATCCGTAATTTCCTCTTGGATAATTTCGGTTTATCGGCTTGTTCTTTCAATTTCTCCCGTTTAGCTTCCTCCTCTTCCTGAATCATCCGTTCCACGATGGCCGCTTTCGGTGCCATTTTAGGAATATCCGATTTGCTGTCCTCGCCTGCACCGCCGCCAGAAGCCTTTTTATCTTTCTCGTCGCCTTCCGATATCTGAAATTGACGCGATTATATGCCGAGTCAGAAATATGAATGAAATTCTCATACCTTGAACGCGTCGAATACTTTCGAGAAATATTGATAAAGCGGATCATTCGAATCCGGTCCTTCTGGCACGTAACTGAAATAAATTACGCTGTTATAATCGCAAGATAAATCCAAAATCTAACTTACTCGATTTCCACATCTTCCAAGTCATCGTCTTTCTCTTGTTCACCAGCCGTCGTTGTAGTATCGTTGGCATCCGTTCCAATTCCTTCGTCCGTTGCCGTTGATTGAAGACGCTCGGCTCGTTTCCGTTGTTTGGAACGTTTTTTCTTAATTTTCTTCTTCTGATTCTTTTGCTGAAAAATTCAGGAAATGTGAATCTGATGTTCTTTTTTTTGACCAAAAGGCTTATGGCCTTTTAGAACCGCCAAATATTTATAGAAATAAATATGCGGCTTACCTTGCCTTTTTGCTGCTTCAATTCGACGCCGTCGTCGTTTTCATCTTCGCTGTTTTCATCTAAAAATTAACCAAAATCAATTTTTGCAAAAATTGCAAATTCTCATTGGTTTACCTTCGATGGGAGCCATTACGGCGTCAATTTCCGGCATTCTGAATATCGATATTCACGAAAATAATCAGTTTTAATTTCCAAATCGACCAGTTTTTGATCAGAAATCACCAATAATCGATGATTGATTTTCTATTTTTCACGAATTTTTATGGAAATTGCGTTGCAGTGCAACAAAACTTATGCATCAATGCAATAAGCAGCCGAGATTTGCAAAGAGGGAAATTTGAAAAATGACCCTGGTATTTTCAACACGTGATATTTCAAGAAATTTGCAAATTTTCTGAAAAGAATATATTTGAATTGCAAAGTAAAATATTCGGTCAATAGCAGAATGAACTGTATTTTATCGTAGTGAATATTACGAATGCTGCAACCGCATGATCATGAGTCCAGTCAAAGTTGATCAAATTAGGCCAAAATCATGGCCAGAATGCAAATACTATTGGGACGCATCTTTGACGACGTCAATGAGCGCGAAATTTCGGTCTGGAAGAGATCAATTTCTGAAAACCAACGCAAAATCACAAGCGGAAGAAATTTCTTCAACAATTCGCATTCTCAGACCCTACTTGACGGCCCGCCCAGGGGGCGGAGCTTCTTCTCATTGGTCGGACTCGCAAGATGCAAGGAATCATATACGAATGGGACTGATAAATAAAAATCAATATCACTTGAAAAAAATCAGCGTGATCAATTACAGATCAAATTCAGCTGATCTATCGATTCTGCTTGGCATAGCCACGGATGATTTTCTGGACGCGGTTTGTATCGAGATCAATCGCAACGCACTGGACGACGCTAAATTACTATCGGCCGATTCCAACGCAACCGATAATGTTGGTAATCGATTTTTACTCCCGCAACAGACCATTGCTAATATCCAGGCTAATCCGGTTTTCAAAACTAGCCTGTATTTTTGACAATACGCCCAGTAGAAGAAGAATGTTGTACTGGAATTTAAAAATACCAACGCGTTCGAGATATCGATCAACGGGAATGCGATATATCGATACGGTCCTTCGAATAATCGAAAATCGATCACTTCCCAGATATTGATCAGAAACGGAAGCGAGTTGCATCCGATGAACATCAAAGTGACGAATACGATCATGCGAGTCGTTTTGCGTTGAGACGCTTGCCTTCGACTGTAGCAAATATGTCCAGTCTGGTGATTTCCCGTTTTCGACATAGTATTCAAAATATTGGCGCCCAAAATAGCGATCACACTGAACGGAATGATGAAATGAGTGATCAAATGTAAGACTAAATGATACAGGGTAAAGTATAAATAATTATCCCTTAATAATCGACGATATCCGTCAACGGTATGCTCGTCGAAAGTATACTCCCAAAATCGGATCAAATTCGTCATTATGGATAAAATGACGACGGCGATTTGCGCGCATTTCGTTCTGGATGTCGTACACCATTTACGTAAATGTAAAGGCCGACAAACGGCTACGAATCGTTCGCAAGAGATGAGAACGAATGTCCACATACTACACGATTGAGTGATCATACTGATCGGATAACATACGATCAACGCGTACGGATACATTCGATCGATCCACGTAATTTGCAAATACACATTCAAACTAGGCAATATCATGATGGGTGTACTG
The DNA here is from genome assembly GCA_034695185.1 of Discolaimus major. NCBI lineage: Eukaryota > Metazoa > Nematoda > Enoplea > Dorylaimida > Qudsianematidae > Discolaimus > Discolaimus major. The sequence goes on from JAQIWJ010000279.1 coordinate 13,654, forward strand.
AATAATAAAAGCCAAAAATCGATCAAACTCAAACTGAGTAAAAGCACATTGATCGGTGATCGGGAGGTTAATCGAAAGAATACAGTAGCCGATATTAAATTACCTGGTAATCCGATTAAGCAGCATAAAAGCATAATCGATGAACATATTAAAGGGGGCCAGGATAATTCTAGATTCGTACAAGTATGATTTTGATCGGCCATTTTTCTCGTACTGATCCAACCGGAAAGCTCGTATTTGAGTGATTTTTATCCCTTCCTACGCGAGAGGCGTTGTTTTTCGTGTATCCCACGTCCGAATGGTGTCGTTGACGGATGCAAACTGTCCAAAGAGGTCCCTGTTGGGAAATCGATTACAATCTTTCCTGCCGAATGCATAACTAATTATTATAAGTAAAGGGCTCCGTGGCGAATACGATCCAATTTCCGTCATATGTTTATGAAAGGTTTTCGAGGAAAAGCGAAATGCATGCGAATTGTGGAAGTTCGGGCATCTGATATGCTTGAATTTTTCATAAGACGTTGATCAGATGGTTTACTGTAACCGCTCATTTGGGGGGGGGGGCGGTGCCAATGAGCATTTCTCAGCAAAATTGAAGCAAACCGACTATGAGACGATGCTTCCTGCATAATTAGCTACGCTAATTCTAATGATCACATCGGTTTTTTGCATAACACTGATAATCAATAATTTGATCACAAAAATCGATTTCCGAAATATCGATCTCTGATCGATATGAAGATCACCATTGGGTGCAGCATGGTTCATACATTACGAAAAATGCCAATGCCCAACGTTTTTGTTCATAATTTCAAAATAATTGACAAACATTTGGCCAATGCTGTAAAGTACAGCGTATGGTCAGAATAATCAAACTTCCGAATTTGCTTCGGAGGCGCAAAAATCATATTTTCTGGATAAATTGAATATGCTGATTATTTCCGAATCCTCGCAGAAACTTTTCTAGTGCCTGCATTGGCAGCTACAGATCCAACAGTATTCAAATTTCGATTATTTGATTCTTCTTCGCGTAGTTGTGTATTGAATTTAAACCTAAGCCTCCGCCTCAATCCAAGTTCTAAAATTTTCACATCATGTCATACTGTAGGATATGTTGACATATCAGCTATGGCTTCATTCTTATGATCCAGTGGTCATTGAGTAGTTGACCTTGAATTTCTCAATGCACGCATGAGAAAATTGACGCATGAATAGACATCGGATCGTGATTCAACGGTGCATGATTAGTATTTTCCTCATGAATAATGTCCCTGATACCTACTATATGTATGAAAAATACGAAATGTAATGTAGAATTTGCATAAACAAGTAAAACTAGGAAAACCAGTCAAACAACTGTCCCGTATTTATGGACATTCCATTTTCATTGGTCAACGCTCCAGTGCTCATAAACATGCGTGTATTTTGGAAAAAGTTTTTGTGAAGAAAATTTCTTCATCTTCAAATGCCCAGGCCCGGGGGGGGGGGGGGGTGGCAAAAGAGGGAATGTACGTGGAGACTTTTTCGAATCTATTGTCCATTGCATTTTTCTAGGTTCCCTTTTTCCTCTTTCCTCGCCTGTACGTGGAAGTATTCTTTCTTTCGGCCCTTTTGTTCACTCAAGAACATATGTTGTTCGAGGTCTCGAGTCGATGACATTTTCCAAGTACAGTACAACAACAACGCCAATGCAGCAAAGAGTTGAAAATGAGCAAAATGTAAATATTCCGTGACATTTTCGGAAGACTCAAATAGATGAATCATGGTACGATATTCACCGGTGGCTATTTTCATTAAATTAACATTATCCACACTGGTATTCTTGATCACAGCCTACGCGTTCTTACTCAGATCATCCGCTCGTTTGGATTTACGCGAAAAAGATCTGCTCAAATCGAAATCGCAGGAATTTTGTCTCGTTCTCAATGCTTTCAAAGCTGAGAACTTTTCGAATAACGACCAATACGTCACGTTGGTCACTCAAAGTTCCTTGCATTATTTGACCAGCGCCTTGGAACAAAGCAAACTTTGGGACGGTCCCGTTTCGTACGCTTTGTATTTACCCGAATGGACGTGGGTGGAGAAGGCGTATTCGGCCGTATCGGCATTACGTCAATGTTCGAGCGATTTTCTGCACAAAGTATCCGTACACATTTTTTATCCATCCGCGGATGGGGGATCGTGTCCGGTTCGAAATCCGCCGTCCAAATCATCCGTACCGAATTTACGCCATTGCCAATCGGATTTGGAGAAAATATTGCGCAATTCCGTGCGCGGATTGGAGAAATCCAAATTCTATCCAGTGAATACGGCCAGGAATATGGCCAGAAAAGCGTCCGTCACATCGTTGAGTCTAGCGGCCGACGTGGAATTGATGCCTAGTCCTCGATTCGCGCCGATGTTTATGGAATTTTATAAAAACCGTCATAACGTACAAAGCAGAGAAGCATTCGTAGTTCCCGTATTTGAATTGGATTTGACTCGACCTTTGCCAAAGACGATAGAAGAATTACACGACGAATCCAGAGCCGAATTAGCTTTACCATTTCATTCTATGAGGGTAAGATTTAGCACGGGCCCAATTGGGCTTATCGATTTTCCAGGCTATTCTTATCCAAAATCGAATTCACGACCGTTGGTCACTTTTGGCGAAAAAATGGCCAGTGGTCATCATCGCATGTCCAGATTCATATTTCGCATTCGCGCGCTTTGTATAATCGACCACGCTGCATCCGAAGGCCGTATTCAAATGCACTCTTTTACAGATCGCTTACGAATGCCATCGGATTCCGTATTTGGGCAAATGGTGGCAGTCGGGCGCCGAAAATCGCACTCGGATCGGCGTATTTTCGAGCATCCCTTGGATCAGGCCTTGTTGGGAGCCAGTATTCTTATCCGTCTCATCGGAAACGCCATTGTACGACGAAAGATTCCGAGGATACGGGAAGAATAAAATACAACAAGTACGTGGCTTACTGTAACCGCTATTCTGACCGGGGTCTGCTCTGATTGGCCGGCATTAGCTAGTCCGCACCCAGGCATACTGTAACCGCCAGCTGCTAAGCTTGTACGAGGGCTTCAAGCATGCGAAGTAACATTGCGCAATTTTTAAGGTATACGAAATGTGCCGATCCAATTTCACATTCCACATTTTGGACAACGCATTCTTCATTCATCGGAATATCAGCGTATTGACGGAAAACGAATGGAGCGAAATCAGCCACGTCGTTCAGAATAACAATGAATTGTACGAACGATTTAGACGAGAATTGGACGATCGGTACACCAATAGTAAACAGCGAGAATTTTGCGATACCAATGTGATCATCGGCACACCATTCATCAAGAGACTCTGATCATTCGCTCAATATATTTTTGTACATATATTCATGCTTCCCATTGAAAGATGTAACAAATAGTACACGAATAGATAACCATGATCCTGTATAGTGATCTAATCCGTCATAAATCTCAGCTTTGCTATCAACAGTTCTCCCAATTCCACGGCTGGTTCAAGTGCGACCACTTTGTCGATCTTTCGATTGTGCAATCGTAATTCGCATACCAGAGGTCCCTGAAATATGAACATTAGACGTCTCCTCTCAAGAATCACAATAATCAGCCTTACTTTGAGTCTTTGCAAATGTCTCAATAGCGTCCGAACCGAAACGCCTTCCGCCGTGACTTCGCAAACGATCGTTTGAGAACTGTCCAAATACTGAAAAAAGAGCAGCGTAATTACGTTCTGCTCAAGTTTATCATAAGCAAGAGCTTACCTCGGGGAATACCAGGAAACCCAAATGATCCCTGGCGTTCTCGTCTTGCTCTGGTTCTACGCCTTCGAAAATTGTACTGACGCTTGTAAATACGTAGATCATATTGGTGAAATGACCGCAGAAATCGAACCAGATCGTCACCATCAGACTGTGCTTGGGAAATCGAATTTTGACTGGATCCGGTAACGCTGAAAGGAGACGTGCTTTTGTAGAGAGGACATTAATCCAGATAAATACAATCACTTACTATGAATATCTTGCCATCTCAGCGTACGTAAATCAAACGTTGCCGTATGCCCGGCGAAGACGAGTTCGTCGGCCAGACTTCGTGGTCGACTGAGATTGGTCCGTACTTCGGGAAATTGGACTTCGCCAGCTTTCGGGTCATTTTCCAGTGCTGCAATACCGCCAGCATGTAATAATGACGAGGCAAATATAAACTCATACCTCGCATAGTTCGATGCAGAACTTCGGTAATGGGCAATGGTCTGAGGACGTATTCTTGGAAATATTTCATAAAGACGCCATTGGTTTCTCCACGAACTTCGTAAGCCCCTTCTCCGAGGCTCCTGAAAACAGCTCTTTTAGATAACTCGAAATAATTCCGCAAAGCTATGACTTACGTAGCATACCCAAATACGGTGTTTCTATTCACTCGAGGCTTGAATTGGACCATCTCATCCGACAACGCAGCAGCATCATGGCTGAAATGAAGCCGTTATGCAACCGAGACCACCAATACACAGTAATATTAACTTACGGTGGAAAACGACGACAAATATCCAGCAGTATGACGTTCAACGACGGTTCGGTCTCCTGCATTTGCGCCAATGCTTCTTCCGCGCAGAGACAATCTCGACATCTGTAGTTGACGTCGGGTGCATCGACGGGTAGTAAATAGCACTGGCCACGCGTTTCGAATCCATGCCCAACGAAGTAGAATAACGCTGAAATAAACCATGCTATTATGATGCCCCCGGATGCAATCAAATATTCTCACCATAAACTCCTCTTCCGAGTAGCTTCTTGTATTCTTCCATCATCCGTTTCAATTCCAATAACGATAAATCCGATAGCGTAACCGTTTTGAAGCCCAACTGCAGCAGTCTATCGGCGAGCGTCTCGGCGTCGCAAGATGGCGTGTTCAATTTGGGCAAATGGACGTATTCCGAATTGCAGACGATCAATGCCACTTTGTCAGTGGCTATGCAATCGTCGAAATCAATACTTCGGCCAGTAGCAGCATTGTGAATCGATCCTGCACCAGCGATATCACGGCGGCCATCGTTAGAGCGTGACTGGTATTTCAATGAACCGTCCTAGAAAAAGTATTTTTAATCAGCAGCAACTGCATAAGTTACACAGCTTACTTCCAGTTCATCGTTGAGCACACGTCCAATCTTCTCAATAATGCGATCCGTCTCTTCAGCTGATGATGCGAAACAAGCGGGATCTAAATATGAAATTCACATGAGTTAAGAGATCAGCCAAAAAATCAAAACTGCATACTTGAATCGCGTACATCCGCAAGTGGCAGAACAGTGACTTCGATGGCTTCGCTGGATTGCGCCGAATGCGATTGCTTGTCCGGCTTTCGATAGAATTTGCTCCACAATTCATTGTCCTCGATCTCATTCCAAACTCGGCAATAATATGAACCGGACAACGCAGCATTGCGCCTGAAATGAGGATGATTAACGTAAACAGCTCCCAGTGATTATAGATAGAAATAGTTACGCTTCGAGAATTAATCCGGATGTATCTCCATTCACCACCGGTTCGTTATTTTTGTACCATTGATAACGAGGATAAGGAAATCCAGTGGCAACGCAGCGTAGATGAACATCGTCACCATGCGATATAATATGGCGTGCAGATGGAGAATATTCGACAATTATCACTGGTTCTGCAAAAAAGGATATATGCACTTTCAAATGAAATAATTTCAAAGTAGTGCTTACTGAATTTCCTCTTCAGCACCAGCTGCGGTTTTTCAAAGCGTAATCGATCCAAATTGAGCAATAAATCTTGAACCGTATGTAACCGATTTCCAAGTTCTCGTAATAAGCCTTCCGTAGGATTATTCAGCAAGGCCAAGGCGTCGATGTTTTCTTTCCTAAAAAGACTTTCGCTTTTGACCAAATAAAATAACCAATATTTTTCCATCATACTTTGTAAAATGCCCTCCAAATTTCCCTGCCAACTTCCTCCAATTCCCATCGACGTTCAAATAAGTGCTCAGTTGATTAACCGTTTGCCACGGTAATTCGGCTAAATTAGTTTCACCGTTCATCGATCAATCGGTGATCGGATTGGAATAAAATGCTGATTTTTTCAGTGGAAATCGATCGAGAATTTGTTTACCGCCGCGTAGCAGACAATGCTGCTGCTTATAGCACGTTTTGAAAATATCGGCGCGAAGGATGTAGGACGTTTAGCATTGCGCCTTGCTGAAACGATTCCATCGATGAACAAATCATCATGATCATTCGATAATAATTGCCAGTATACTATATTATTCAGAAAATAAAATAAAACTACTGCTTATGCGCATCAAAACGACATCAAAAATTTCGCATCATCTAGATGATGGAGTCTGACATAGAAATAAATCTTAAAAAATCCTTCTTATCATTATTGATCACAAAATCCTTTGCGTACTTTTATAATTCGCGCTCCCCCGATGCCGTTTCAAGTTCAATCGACTTTCATTTCTTGTTTGACACGATTTCGCAAATAAATGCCCGAACGTTGCCCCCAATGACATTCGATGCAGAAATAATTATTCTCCAACGGATAGCATTCTTGATCTTGAAATATTTGACCGCATTGACCGCATCGTAAACATTCCACGTGATAATCCCGACCTTGTACGCGTTTGTAAATTTGAGCATCGATCGGATTTTTGCAAACTGAAATGAGGAGAAGATTTATGATGAAAATATTCCCCCAATACTTCTTTTTCGAAGTTTTAAAAATCCAATCAACTCACGGTAGCATTTGATATCCGATTTTTGTTCATGACATTGCTTACAACGAATCTCGTCCACCGAACCCAAATTTTGTTCATTCAAATCCACGCGACAATTCTCGCATTTCAAACAGACCGCATGAATTAATCGACCATCGTCCACTCGGACGCAAAAACCGCTCAATTTTTCCATACAAGCCGGACACTTGGACATTTTTTAGAGTTGAAGATTAAAATATGATCCCGATTTCGAGGAGACGAACGAAGGGGAGACGATCTGCAAGAAGTCACTGGCTTCAGCACAGACAAACGAGTTTTTGCTCCATAAGCAGGCAAGCACCAAAATTCTTCAGTATTGAAGAGTTTTGCGTATGATAATTTAAATTGCGATCAATCGATATTATTGCTCCGGATTGTGCATAATGCACTGTGTACAGATCTTCTATCATCAATTACGCATTTTTATGCTTGACCTGGACGATTTTGCATGCGTTACAGGAATTTTGAAAATGAACATTTGTCATGATGGAGCGGCTACAGTACCCTTCATACAGAACAAAAATCGATATAATCAGTCGACCGACAAAGCAAACACATATTTTCTAAGATAATTAAGCATGCTCATTTCAACGGCGTCGTTCATTTTCGTCTTATTAGCACATGTATTTTGTGAAGTTGGTTTAAATTTATCGATTTTCGATGTATCGATTTCCAAGTGATCAGACCGTGATCAATAGATAGAGCACATGATCGATTGTACAGGAAAACACCCCCACACGACCCCCAGACCTTCATTTTACAGAAATTTCTTGATCGAAATAATATGTAACAGGGTAGGCAATTTCAAAATTTGAAACTCTTAAATACGAAAATGAATGAAACACACATTTTCCGGATCACGGTGACATGCTGACTCTAAAAATCGCTCTTATTTCGTCGTGGGATCGATATTGAGGAATTTGATCAAAATTATCAATTTCTGATAGAGATGTGATAGCGTGATTTTGACAACGCCATTCGATTCTCCGTGGTTGAATGTCCAGGAAAATATATACACATGACATATCTAGTTTATTTTTGCGTAAAATATCATAGATCAAAGATCATTTTGTAAAGGATGGGCGATTTTAATTTCAAAATCAGTAATTTACATGAGAAATGGACTGAAAGCATCTTTTCTAGGATAATTTGACACGCTGAACATGATGGCGTCGTTTGTTTTGATGAAAAATCAATAGTTACGAATTTGATCAGAATATCGATTTTTTTGTAATATCGATTTCAGGATGATCGATGTGTGTCCAGTCGATAAACCAGTATCGATTATACAGGAAAAATCATTATATGTTTATATCGATTGATTTTTCGGCTCTTTTGAAATTGAGCAATATTATCGATTTTCGATAATTCAGGGCAAAGGTACCCCAAAGTACACATTCCAAACACGGTTGCGTTGGATAGAGATTTTCAGTAACTTCATTGGCATTGACTGATGATGATAATCGGAATATAATCATGAGTACAATGGATCCTGCTTCGTCTTCTGATGCTTTGCAATCACATTTCCTCGATCAACATATCAATTTTTTTGGTCACTAGCCAAAGTGTAAAAAGAATGGATGTTTATCCTTCTTCTCATCTCGTGATGATTTAGTTTACGAGGGTGGCTGGCATCCAAATGGAAGGATGCCCTTCGAAAATACTCGGGATTTGTTTTGTTTTTGTTTTGACTAGTTTGTCCAAACTGGACACCGCCATAAAGGAGTCACGAAAATTTCTACCGATCGTGACTCGAATACAGACAGACCCACTCGTCTAGATTTTTCTTATTTTCTATTTACTCATTGGGGAAAACTAATGCCGTGGAATTTGCATTGAAGGTTTTTTTCGAATTTTATCCTCCTGCGCGGGGTTGGTGCCAACTGACTCCTGAAAATTTAGCCAGTCATCAGACTGCCGTTTTCTAAAGTGTACAAGTTGGCTGGTATTCGTCCGAGGTTCGTTGGAGCAGGCTAGTTTTCGAGAAAGCTGCTTTCTTGGATTCGTTTTCGCATTCGTTCACTGCACTACACAACTTTCAACCCACTCTGGCTAGTCATAAGATCGAAAGTCGCGTGGCACAGGCCGTTTAGTTGTGTTGAGCGAATATTTTTCCAGTCAAGTCTTCAATAGGTGCCAGTTGAAAGTGACACCGAGGAAGGAGGTCCTGGAAAAAGTTTGTCCTAATTTACTGATTAGCTGATACGGATATATTTATATTATCGAAATGGAAGTCATGAATATGGGTGATCCGTTTCAATTTAAAAGAGAGGTACAGTATGGGTGAACTGACTTCTGATAAGGCAATGATCTGAGGAGGCATTTTTGACCCAGAGGAAAAGGACAGAATTTAGCCTGGGTCAGTGCAGCTTCAGCTTCACACGAGGGCCCTCATCAATGATCATACTAATCATCAATCTGTCTTTCAGGCCATTTCATCAGTGGAAGCAGAGAATTATGCGGCCGCTGTTTTATCCAGTTCCAAAGCCATAAGTCAATTTCAGCAATTATTGCGTCAAATTCAATACGAACTCCTCGATAGCCATACGTTACGTGCTAAATCGTATTTGGCTCAAAAGAAGTAAGCGTTCAGTATCGATTTTTCTGATCACCGTATCGAATTCGTCCACGATTTTCAGATATTACATGGCCAAACAAGATTGCGACGTTGCATTGGCCAATGGGAAATTGGATGGCGAGACATTTTTCTTATTGGCTCAATCGTTGGAAGGATTACGTTTAATCGAAGCGGCCGAAGAAGCTTACAGGAAAGCATTGGTATTAGATCCCAGTTTGAACGAGGCGAAAAGTCGGTTACAAAATTCTCTTCATATGGTAAGTGCGTTGATTTTGTAGTTTGCATGCATTGTAGGCTTGCAGTATGCCAAAAATCATGTAAAATTTAAAAATCATCTTAAATGCTAAAAATAGCACCCATTTTCTGCTCAATGAATCATTGGTAAACAATGATTTAAAGGAAGTTGTATTCAAATTTCAAGGGCCTCCTTATTTTTTTGACGATTTATTGACGCTTGCGTGGCATTACCAGTCATGCATCCTGGCTTTTATGTCCACTAACGAGGTACTCTATTTTTTTCCAGAGAAGCCAAATGCCATCGGTGCCAGTCGAGCAACGTTTACCGGACGAAATTTGGGTGAAAATCTTCAACAATTTGGACATCCGTTCGCGCGTTCGATGCGAATCGGTATGCAAGAAATGGTCAATATTGAGTAAATGCGCTTGGATCCGTGTTCGTTCATTTCCTCCGTCCGATTCGTGTTTGGATTCGGATCAAATTCAACAACAACGCTCCGTCCCGTATCCGCCGGATTATTTCGACGGATTGCTGTCCAGATGCGGTCGACACGTGACCAGTATCGATCTCAACGCAGTGGATGTGTCCAGAGTTCAATTGGAAGGATTGGGTCGATTCAGATTGCGCAATAAGCTCAGTCAATTGCTTCGAATCATGGCCGCCAATTGCCCGTCGTTGGAGCATTTGATCGTACCGACGGCCGCGTTTTTGGACGAGGATTTATCCTTCATATTTCGTCACTTTCGAGAATTGAAATCCATGTGCTTGGAAAAGGTCAGAATTCTTCATGGATTTGGCAATGCATTGTTCAAATTTCGATGCGTGCGGCTCAAAATGGTCTTTAGTAGACATTGGCATTTGCGTTGCAGATTGCGCAATATTCAAATTCAAATATGCCGAGTATCAATGACCTCTTTTTTCAGGTTGGTCGTACACCGGAAGGACGATTGACCGGTGAAGCGTTGGGCGAATTACCGCCTCATTTGGAAGATCTACGTCTCCATTTCGTCCAATCATGTCCGTGCTTAGTGGATTCGGCGTTGGGTCAATTGGCTCAACGCGGCGCGGGATATTTGAAGCATTTGAAATTATTCTCCGAATGGGATAGTTTCCCGTCCGAATCCGCTTTGATGAATTTGATCAGTCAATGTCGAAATTTGAGATCGGTCAAATTGGGATGTCTGGGGCGTCAGGCCAGCGAAAGTTTGACCACCACGTGTTTGGAACAATTGGGACAATTGACGTATTTGACCGATTTATACGTTTGGGCACCAAGGTAAGCTGGGATTAGTGTAGATTTTTTCTGAACGCGTTAGCATTCAGACTTATATTGCATTCATGTGATCCATGCTCCTCCCATTTTCAGAATCACATCATCGGTGATCACATCGATCGTTCAAGGATGCCCGAAATTGACGTCGTTGGAATTGCACGCCGAGAATATGGAAGCCGACGCGTTGACACGAGTGTCCAGTTTCAGAGGTTTATCGGATATACGTTTGGACGTGATCAACGGTATCCCGTGGGCATCGTTACTCCCGATGTACGCCGCTCATAATCAATCCACCTTACGAATAATGGCCTTGAACGGATTACACAGCGTGGATTTATTCTTGATCATGCAATTGTTCCCGGCGTTGGAACAACTGTGCTTGTGGAATTCGGTGGATATCACGGCGCAAACGTTGGTCGAATTGATCGAACAAAATCAACAACGTCCGAATCCGTTGAAATTAACGGCCAGTTGTTATCATATACAAATGACCGAACCGTTGGCCGTCTCGTTGAGGGATCATTCGACCAATTTCGCCGTCGGTTGTTATTACGATCATCATCCGTGCGATTTGAATTCGTTCGCTATGAGAATGATGCTGAGAGAAGCTTGAAAAGGACTTTTCCTGATCAATCGATTTTCGGAACTTTCTGTATATGCTATGCAGTATGTAATATTTATTTCCTTGGATGGGATGGTTTTTCATTGTACGGGTGGAATATGATTTGTGCTTTTGATCACTATTTTGATATGGTGTTGGTATTTTCATTCACCTGAATCGCTTTGTACTATGTGCAAATTCCACGTATTCTTATTGGCCTGTTCAAAGAAAGCGTGAATTTTGAAAAGTGTGTTTCTACAGTATGACATGGAATTGTCCATGGATTTCTTTGAGTGATTTAGCTGTGATATACAGGGTGAGTATAAAGTAACTTCACCACTTCAAAATCCATTTTCTCGAAATGTATAATCGATAATGAGCTGAAAT
>JAQIWJ010000280.1:0-25444 GCA_034695185.1 Discolaimus major
TAGAAGAATTCGACTCCGATGCCATAAATAAAAGGCCGATTTCTTGATGGTCTCCGGTTACTTTCGATTTCGCATCGTCTCCTATACAGCTATATTCACGGCAACATCATGACTAAAGATACGCCATTGGGGTCAACTCCTGCTAACAAGTAAGAATATTGTGGTTTTTCCGAGAAATGCGATTTCTAAAATTTGATTGTTTTTCAGGGATATGGCGGGTGGAAAGAAAAGAAAAATTGAAATTGATCACGCTCCGGGTCTTTTGGCACATGAAATGATCAATCGCAACGATACCATGCAGCGTTTCGATGATGGCGCCATCTACTCCATTCGATCAATTGCTGCAAGTGTAAAAATTTGTCAGGAACTTTGAATTTCCTACCCCCTCGCCCACCCGACCTTGCACATACATTATCCGAATAAAAAGTCGCCCTAACTCATGAATGTTTATTTCAGGATGGTCGAGGGCGTATTGGAGATCGAAATACCGAAGATTAAAGAATCCGAGGACACGGTCGACGATATTCCGGTTATCTTAGAATAAATGGATGATTGATTGTGATGGAAAATGATAAGTGAAAGTGATTGACGATAGCGGTAGTCATAATGGCGTTGGTGGGTTTTTTTGAAATCTGTGGAATTATATATCGTGAAAAGTGATAGATCGTGGTGCGTCTCAAAAGTGCTGGTCCTGGTCCTGGTCCGGGTCAGTGGAAAACTGACCCTGGTGAGTTGGGTCAACCCGGCGGGGTCCGTGGTCTGGAAAGTTTGACCTGTGGCCATATCTGGTACTGAATACTCTCGGATACCGTAATTAATTCAATTTCAGATCGATACTATAATCCACATTTCAAAATTAATGTTCAATCACCGATCATGTTAATGGCTGTTTCTCAATAAATCTCTCCTGAAATCGCCGGCAAACTTCGGACAGTATAGAACGCATTGTCATAATGGAAAGTTTTTACTTGGCCAATACAAAAATGTACTTTGCATTTTCACTGGGTATTGCAGCTTGGGAAAAGACCGTTGAGACTTTTTCTCTTCAGCCAGCCGTCTGAAATGCTGTTATCATGAATGGGACGTCTAGCTATGAAAGCATAATCAGACGGATTCATGCGCACAGGCACAGGCTCCTTATCAGTCAAGCCCATTTGGGAGGCCACCGTCTGTCTCTCTTCTCATGTACACATTACTGGCTAAATTTCGAATCGGAAGAACAGTCGATTCCCTTAGTCGCCATGAGGAACGATACGAGAATTCCCCTAATCCGTCACGGATCAGCTAATAAGAGGTTTCGAGATTTAGCTACAGTATCCGCCATATCCGTGTCCTCGGATGATGTAATTAAAAGCGTTCGATTTGAACGCGTCCGGCCATCGAGGAAAACGAAATCGGTATGTGATCGTCAATTGGTCCTCGGGAGGGCCCTGATCAGCATCTGATTAGTCCCTAATCAGCCCCCTGATCAGTCTGCGATTTCAGCACGAATGCTTGCGTTGCGGATCGACATTCCTGAACGAGGAGATCCCGTGCCAATCCAATAATCCCCCACGCCCGGGAGCTAGGCAAAGCTTATTTCGTGATTTATGCCAAACCCAATTGTCATTATGGACATTCACCATATCCACATTGATCACGTATTTCTTACGAAAACGAATCCGAGGTCGTAGCGTGATCATGGCCATCACCGCGTTGGCCGTGACCGCGTTCATGGGCATGATATTGGCCATCATCGTAATGGCGGCTCATATATTCGAACCGGATATCCTGCATCATCCGAACGCAAATTTGACCAATACTCGGCTCGAGGCGTTCAAAACTAATCACGCCAACAATCGATGTTGGGAGAAATCCATTACATTGGAGAAAGCAAGCTATATATGCTCGAGGACATGATCGATCGATACAGATGCATATTGATAATCATATATTGTACAGATAAAAAACATCGGTATTCATATCCCGAGTTGCTTAGTACGAAAGTCCATTGTTAATAAACAGAAATTTATTTCAAGGTGAAAGTACACCAGATGATAAGAGACGGCCAGACATTTATGCAAGCAAAAACTCGACCTAGACCCCCATTCTGATAAGCAATTCCTCAATTATGCCCGAACCATCCGGACGTCAATTTATCATAAAACGACGAAGCTGGCGTTTGCGAACGACGCGAATGTTGCTGTATTGCTGATGCGGTGTTTTTCGTACGATCATCAAGGCCGATGGGAGTACTTTCGACGTTGGACGTTGGAAGTTGACTCGTAGTTGATAAACGTCCAAGATTGCCAGACGACGCCTTCTCTGATTCACCAATCACCGGTAGCAAATAGAAACGCGTTTGACACGTGGCTAATGGAACGATATGCGACGGTTCCGTTCCACCGCTGCCAACCGTCGACGCCTTGCTAACGACGCTGGACGCGCGCATGGATTCCGGCGTATACAGCGTTCTGTACAACGCCTGAAAATAAGGTCGAATTAGTGCGCAATTTGCATTCGGCCAGCAATCATTCTTACCTGTGACTTGTTCAATACTTTCGTCACGTTCCTCTTCAATCGTGGCTTCAGCACGTCCAAATCGAACGGATCCACCATACTTTCCAATCGCTCCACGATTCGCTGAATGCGAGTCGTGATATTCGCATCGTGCTGAAAAAAATCGGTGGCATGCACCAGTGATAATCAAACAACATAAATTTATCTTACCTGTTCAGCAGGATTACTCGACGTTGAATGCAGCATTTGGGTGAGCAACGTGAAATCGAATAGCAGCTGAATTGCTTGTTTCTGACGCAATTGGGAACTCGTATCCGATAATGCGGTTTCGAAATTCTGAACCACCGATGATCTCAGTAGCTTCGATATGGCAGCCAAGATATCGCTGAAAATACGCTCGCATTAGGTGCCCGAAATAGCATAGAATTCGGAGCTTACCTGTGCAACGAATGAGCTCCAACATCCAGAATACACCGAACGACGTCACGCAATAAATCCGAGACGAAACTTGAACACGAAGACGGGACGTAAATTGTGGACACCACTTTCTGGCCTTCTTCCGTTTCCTCCTCAATTTCAATAGCTTCCCATTCCTGAAAGATAAGCGGTTCTGGATCAAAAGAACCATTGCGCAATCCAAACGCATACCTGAACGCAATCGATCCAAACGCCAACGTCATTCGTCGCCATCAATAATCGCTTCCGAAATGAAGCCGATACATTTGCAATCACGTAATCGGCCCAAGATCTGAAACGAGACCGCGATTAAGCGCATGCAAAATGTAGAAGAGCGAAATTCTTACCTGTACAGCTGAGCAGCACATCCATTCAACGATGCACGTAGTGCTGACCATTTATCCAATTCCCTCGTCGTATCTTTGACCTTGCTGATCGTACCGTACGGACGTAAAATGCATTGCTTGATTGCTCCGGTCGAATCGCTGAAGCACTGCATGAACTTCGCCGCCATAATCAAACTGAAAAGAAAGCGTTCATTCAATCGTATCAAGGCCGTAAACCAACTAGCATACCTGCGGACGGCTCCGAATCGAGCCGTTTCATCCTTCTCTTCACTGGCAGCAAGTGCAACGCTCTTCCATTCGATTCCTTTCTTATTGATCTCCGTGACAAACCTGCAACCAATTAGACGTCAAAATTGACGCAATAAAAAAGCAGCGGGGAGCCTCACCTTTCAATGGCAGCCACGCAAATCTCCGCCAGCGTTTGCTGCAGATTATTATCGTTCAATGCGAAAAATCGAACCGGTTCAGAACGTTTCGCGTCGTGGACGAACAGGAATTCGCTCAACGCTTTGTCGATGACTTCAATCCGCTTATTCAATTCCGACGCAGGGCTGAAATCAAAAAGCACCGCGTTATTCATGATGCAAAACTGAATTCAAACTTCTTACCGATATATCTCCTGGGTTAAACCCCTGGATTTCAGTTGAAGAGTCGAGTAAACGTTGGCCATAACCGTGTCGGTTCTTTGCTCTCGCCACCAATCGCCAGAAATCATAACGCGACCGGGGAGTTCGATCCTAAAACGATGAAAGCTGTGCTTAGGATAACATGAGCAAATCGATCTTACTTGTGTTCCATAGAAATATTCTCGAAATGACCTTGTTCAATAGCTTCGCCAAACGCTGCGTCCACATCTCGCCTCAATAATTCCTGCAAATAATATTCGGGTCATAGCCATGAATGGGATTATTAGCACCAATTCTCACCTTAATTCGTTCTTCCAACGGCTGCGAACATAACGCAAGCCACAGCGATAAATCCTGGCCGAGAATCTTCTGGCATGCGGTTGACCATTCCACCGATTCAAATGGCTGAAATCGAGACATTATGCAATTGCTGGATTTCTAGCCACCGCAATACATACCTCCAATGCCAGTGCCGAAATCATATTCTCTTTGACAACGGTCAACGATTCGATCGTATCGAAATTGCGTACCAGCTCGTTCAATTTCGCAGAACTGTACGTCATCGCACTGAAAAAAATTTGGCTGTACAATAGGCCAATTAATGAAACCGATCCTACTTACTCCTTCACCCAAGCTTTCGACAATTCGCAGACTTTGGCCGCGTCCACATCCAACGATGAATTCACAGTGAATACTTTGGAATCTGAAAATTCGAACCTAGTAATCAACGCTGACTGGACAATGAAACAGGACTTACAGTCAAAATTATCCGGAAACGCGGCGTTGTACAGTCGAGGTTGTCGTTTCCGAGCTTGTTCGAAGATTGCTGCAAATGCAAACAACTGATCATCAATAAGCAATAGCAATCTAATTCTCAACATACCTGGCTGCCAATGCGAACTGATCAACGATCGCATCTTGTCCAATAATCGACTGGTTTCATCCGCCGAATCGCCCAATGGCATGAACAGTTGATACAATTGCAATACGGTCTTCTTCAATATGCACAAGCCAGTGCAAATTTGCTCGCGGCTGGAGTTGTCCAAATTGGTAAACAACGATTGAAGGGCATCCTAAAAATGAGATTCTGACAATGTGAGAATAAGTGTCAAATGCGCGTTGTTACCTTTCGACATTGTAAAAGTCGTCGAAATACATTCTCCAAATTGGTCCGTTCCACAAAGGCCAACGCGCATACGGCGTCCAGAATGATCTCCATTGGTTTAGAACAATCGGAAGCAAATTCGATGGATGCCTGAAATTTGAGAGTGATCACCATTCGCCCGGCACAGTAAACTGTATGCTTACGTTGATTATCGCTTGCCTCAACCGGCCAGCACTCGCGAATCGTTTGGTCAGGAATGCGGACGTTATTGTACCCGATTCCGACGACGCATCTCGACTTTGCGAATAATTCATCTTCCAAGCTCGATATAAATATTCCGCGATCACGAAACACCAAGCGGCGTCCAACGGTTGTTGATCGAATAGGCATTGGTCCACCTAGAAAAAGCTCCAGCTGTAGTCGAAGAATCGCCAAGGGAAATTACGACATACCAATTCCAGTAAATCCGAAATGCATTTGGCCGACGGTTCCATTGATGCCGTGGCGTTTGCATTGGGATTCCTAAAAATGCATCTTTCAGTCCGAGAATGCAAAAATAAAATCTGAACTTACCCTTGGAATTTAGCTCGATGAGTGGCGGCGATTAATTGTTGTTGAACATTATGCAAACTCTCCACATTCTGTTCAATGTGACGAATTGAAGCGAGCACGTGTTCGGACGATCGTTGCATTGCATTGATACTATCGGCCGCTTCGATAATATCCCTGTACCGACGGCCGACCATTTGGCGTAAATCTTCTTTCTTGCGTTCGATATCCGCCCTAAAATGAGGAAATTCCGTGAACAGTAATTAGAGGCTTCCTTCGCGAAAGGAATTTTCATTCTTTTGCACTGTTTCCCTTGGAAATAACAGACTCATTTTGCAAAAATTGCGTAAAAGCGAAATTTTCTAAAAATTACATACTTGACTTTCTTTTCAATATCTTTCACTTCCGAGATGGTAAATTTGCGAAATAAACCTTCCACGTCGATGGCTGACATTCTTGAAATGGTTTTTGATATTTAGAATACAGCTATTTGCAATCAATTCGTTAATCAAATGATTTTTGGAAATTCCGGAAAATCCAGCCAGCTGGCAAAAATTCGACGTGGCATTTAGCAGACAACACTGAAATATGAGATTCGGATAAAATGATATTATTCGCATACATATTACTGAATCTCGATTTTACCGCGACCGCTTACATCAATACAGCATCCGATTTCCTCATTGTGCGCGCCTCTGGCAAAACTCCATTTTCTTGCTACCACAGCCGGTCGACCAGCGGTTTCGTCTTTTGATCTTGTATTGTGAAAATTTTCACCCCCAAATTACTAGTTTGAGAAATTCCGTAAAAATTCCACTATTTTCCCCTATTTTCGAATAATGATAATCATCGATTGATTGCTAAATATGGATGGAAGTTTGGAAAGGGAATGCAGCGCCCTTGGTGGTTTATTTCAATCAGTTGTGAATGACTTGAAGGTAAATGAAAAGGAGGAGATCAACTTTGCATTGAAAAACAGCAGGTGTTTTCTGTAAGCATGGATATTTTTCATGACTTATCTCGCGTGCCAGGAATATCAGGCATACAATTGAGGCCCGTTGTTTGATCGCTGTCTTTTTCAGAATGGATACGCCGTCTGGGATGATTTCGCTCAGAAGACGACCAAGATGCATTTCCAGCTAAAGTGAGTAGTGTAATTTGGAAATTATTATTCAACGCTGATATTCGTTCTATTTTCAGAGCCGCCGTGGCCGCTGTGAATGTATTTTTGGATTCGTTACAACGAGTTGCGGATTTGGCCACGAATGCAAAAGGTGAGGTTGGACTTTGCGGCTATTTTGTTGTTGCATGAAAAGGAACTAGTTTCCTGCCGCGAGCCAGGTCTTTGAGGCGTAGGTTTACCTAGGATTAAATTCGTTAGCGAAGCATTATTGGCGTGTATAATGCTGGCGTGAATTGGTTTATCCAGGTGCATCGGTTTACATCGATGCTAATATTATTTTTTCGCGAGTGTTACGTTGTGCTCGAGTCGACGTTTGACACGCATCGCGTTCGCTGGCGTGATGAAAAACGGTGCGGCTCTTTTCTTCCTTCTATTCCCACGGCGTGTTAGCTATAGCTTTATCTCAGATCTTTTCACCGCGTAGAATTTGTTTACCCGT
Organism: Discolaimus major; assembly: GCA_034695185.1. Classification (NCBI taxonomy): domain Eukaryota; kingdom Metazoa; phylum Nematoda; class Enoplea; order Dorylaimida; family Qudsianematidae; genus Discolaimus; species Discolaimus major. The sequence goes on from JAQIWJ010000280.1 coordinate 7,205, forward strand.
TCGGCGTGCTACGTTCTATTTGCGATGGCAATGAACAACGTACATACCCTTAGTGGCCGCCGTCGTTTTCGTTTTGGTACCAATGCTGGCTGGTGTCTATCTAAAGCCCATAGGCGAAGTTGTAGACGAGGCTGGCTGGTTCCAGAATAATGGCGCGAAGTGTTGGTCACGAGGCGTTGTCCGAAGTTTTTCTACTTCGGTTAGAATATAGCCTGGGCTGTCGGATTCACCTGCGGGTTTTTGCTCGATTTAGAAGCTTTAGATTGAGTATGTAGGGTTTTTGCGAAGTATGCCATTTCGCTAGGATCCCTTCCTCGCAGCTATTTATGTAATAGCTGCCATTGGTTCTAGAAGACCAGTTATTTACATCGTGATCGAAAAGCCTTGTAATAATGGCTTTATTTTCTATGTATTGAATTGAGCGTAGGAGCGTGTTTGTAGAAGAATCTCGGTTTTAAGTCAGCTGCCGTTGTAAAGATTAAGCGTATCTAAAAGGTGCATGTTTGCTTCTATAAATCGGACTGGGTCTATTCAGACGCGAAGACCCAGAAAATTCACGCTGTTATGGCTTGCGAGCGAGCGGATTTCCTGTTCGACGTAGAAAGAGGCTGCTCATGATGCCGGGGCGTGTCTGGTGAATGAATAAGAAAGGAACTGAGGATAGCTGATAATTAGGTTGAGCCGATTTTGGCTAGGCGCATAGGGCGTTTGCTGGATGGCTAAATTATTTGTGCTGGCCGTCGTCCTCGCCGTGGATGTCCATTGGTCGAAAAATACAATGGTTGCATTGCCAATTTCAATGCAAACAGCCTTTAGATCAATAGTCGGTCTGGACTATTGCAGATGCAGCTGTCGTCGTCGACGTTCCGGCTCCAGAAACACATTAGGGCTGGTCGTCTGTTTTCATATATTTCTCCCTTTTTCGTTTGCTTCTGAAGGCGAGGTTGGTGGCGGACAGGGGATTGATTTCCGTTTGAGCAAATAAGTATAGGGCAGAGCAACATAATCAGAAGGTCGGAGCGCGTGCCAGCTATTATGAGGCACCCAGCCGCAATTAATCGCAATTAAAAACTACGAGTTCGCAAAAAACGCATAAAATATGATGCTATTATTTATGGCATTTGATAATGATAATCATGAAATTTCTATTTCAGGTGCGACGAGGGATATTGGTACGGCATTGACACGAATATGTATGCGTCACCGATCGATCGAGAACCGTTTGAAGACACTGACGAGGTATGTATGTCATTGTTCTTTAGCTAGGCGTGTTTTCTGAGAGGCTGAAATGGGTGAAAGTGATGCTTCTCTCTCAGTTGATGCGCATTCCGAGAAGCTGAAACTAAAATAGCTCTCTCTTTTTAGCGCATTGATCGATTGCTTGGTACTTCCGTTGCAAGAGAAATTGGACGATTGGCGGCGTACGGTGGCGACCATGGATAAAGAACATTCTCGTGGTAAATTTGTTTAGTTTTGATTTTCTTGCATGATAATGAAACAGATTTGGTTTCAGAATACAAGCGAGCAAGATCTGAAATCAAGAAACGGTCCCTGGATAGTGGTCGTCTGCAGAAGAAGGTGCGCAAAGGTCAAAACAACATGCAACGTATGCTGGATTCGGCCGTTCAAGAAGTGAATGATCGATATTTCCTATTATTGGAAACGGAACGGCAGGCCGTGCGTCAAGCTTTAACGGAGCAACGTTCACAATTCTGTATCTTCGTCTCGTGGTTCAAACCAGTCATGGTAAGTTCATGGCTAAATTATTGCTCACAGACGCGCAATGAATCTCCGCTTTCAGGATGGCGAATTATCATTACTGAACGAAATTGCGCAATTGCAAGAAGTGGTGGATTTATTGTACAAACATTCGGCGGATCCATACACGCTTCCACCGGCTTCCGAAGCAGTGATCACCGACGTGAAAGGATTGGAGACCACGTGGCGCTTCCAAACACCGCCTAGTTCGCCTGGCAGTTCATTGGGATCGAGAAAATCCAGCTTCTGCTCGTTGGCCAGTGCGGAGAATTCGTGTCAACCGTCTTCACATACTTCTCACACGCCTCTTCAGCCGCCGATGTTGGGGAGACTGCAAAGCGTAAGTAGATTGCTGAATGATCACTCACATGGCATTAACCGAACTATTTTTCAGGTTCAAATGAGTCCGCGATTCTCCAGCATCAGTTCACAAGATTCCGGCTTCACGTCGCAAGATGCGATTTATCATATGCTACACCCGCATTCGCCAAAACCGATTCAAGCGAATCAACACGTAAGTTGGATGCTATAGCAATTGGACAGTTGCCGCAAAGCATTTCATTTGCAGAGAACCGCATCAGACGAGGACGGTTCGCACACGGAGAGTGAAAGTCAGCAATCAACACCGTCACCGTCGCCCAGTTCCGCTACGTGGCCAGAAGGAACGCCAGGAGCAGCCGCCATCGAACGTATCGCCCAAATTGTACCGCCATTGCAACGGCCACATACCATTTCGGCCACGTCAACTGCCCAAGCGTTGAAACGCCCACCGTTGAAGCCGATGACGTTCATACCGCCCAGGCCGTCCAGTTTATTCAAGGCGAGTGTTTGCATTTGCGTTTTCGCTGTAGAATTCATCAGTGCATATAATTTTCCTTTCAGGACAGCCCGAAGACCAAGAGATCATCGAGTCAAGATCCAAGTGCTCAACGTCCACCATTGCCTCAATCGTTCGGCTATCTACCGCCAAGTACAAGACCCTTCCGCCCAGCGTCTTCCATGCAATCGCCGGCCGTGGTCAGCGGAAACGCCAGCGCAGCAGCTACGCCGATTATTCCTGATTTCAATTTCGTACATCCCAATCAAGTTATTCCGCAACCGATTTACGCCAACGTGCAAGAATTCAAACCAGCCAATGGCTCTACCACTGCCACGATGGAAAATTCGTCGCAAGATACGATGAATGATGGACAGCAGAAAGCGGCTGTTATGCCAGGAACATTGAAACAACGACTGCGTCGACCGTTAAGCTTTGCTGGCTCGGACGAGGCGACTTCATTCTTGAACATGGCCTTGGACGGCACGCATGCGGTTATTCGAGACGACGATGAAGGTAAGAGGAAGATTATGAAATGGCCAGTTCGGTCTTGTATGCATCTTCTCACCCACTCATTTCAAATCTGACACCTGTAGTGGCATACTGTAATGTGCATTTGAGTTTCTTTCATTTCTCATTCCTCTCTTTGGTTCAGACACGCTGATTGACGAATGCATGGATCAAATCGACAGTTTATCGCTGGAATTGGATCGATATTGCAACACCAGATCAACCAAGGTTACATCTTCGAACAACGATATTTCGAGACTAGCCATGCCCACGGTATTCGAGTCGGCGTCCGTTTCGTCGTATTGTACATTGCCGCGAAACCGAAACGGCCACGAGAGTGGAGTGTCGCAATTCAGCCGAATACATCCGCCGAAATTGATGTCATTGCGGTCACTAATATCAGGTGCTTTTATATTTTCTGTCTTGCATGTGCACGTTTATTTTGACTATCAAATCATGCCTGCATAATTACCCAAACTAATACACCCCTGTATTCTAGGCGGATCAACGACACCAGTGGCACCCGCCTCCATCATGATTAACGTGGCAACATCGAATCGACGCCAATCGAGTTCCGGGCGTGCTCCACTGCCGCCAATGCGTCGAAATTCTTCCATTACGGCTGCAACACCAACGGCGCCGGCGGTTGATATTGTGCGTAGTCGATGTACATCACCAGGTATGGACATCATTATTTTGGGGTTCCTATCATTGCTGCAGCTGTGAGCAATATTGGTACTTGCCCAAGAGCAAGCAGAATGCTAGACTGGATGTATCAGTTTTGAAAGAACTGATGTCAATCCATGAGACGGATTTGGTTTCAGTATCCAAATACATCCATATCCTCGATTCTGTAATTTCATCTAATGACGCCTTTTATTTCAGATGATGGAACGTACGCATCAGTCACTCAATTGATGGCCGATCGACATTCAGTTGCGACGCCGATGTCTCACGATGGCCTTGCTCCTGATCAAGATCAACGTTATCATGGGCCACCAGCAACGTCGACGTCGCATTATCGTCAATTTCAAGGCAGTTTTCGAGCACGAAGCGAACCACCGATTCAAGAACACGCCGTGTATTATTCGCAGCAATTTCGTTTCGCACCGCCTCCGGTGACGGAATCGAATTCGACGGCCAACGTATCGACACGCGAAAGCCTTTTGATGGAAATTCGAAACGGCGTCAGATTACGACCAACGGCTGGTGGCGGACGAAGTCAAAGAGATTCGGTACGTTGATTATTCGAGGACCGAATGGTCGAAAAACAAAGAATTGTAGACTGTAAATTTGAAGAGGATAGTGTAGAATCATCCTCATTTTGGTAGCCGTTTGTATTATAGGCATGGCGTTTATTGACTGGTAGATATTGTTTTCCGTACAGGGGAAGGGGGATATGATCATTCGTATTCTTTGATTGCTACCTCTGAAGTTGCGCGGTTTCCATTCATTGTTTAGACGTGATTGAAATTTGGCTTTGTTGATCCAGCATTCCGAATCTGTAATCAGCTTTACTTATTCATTGGATTTAATTGTGAACATTCTACGGATGTATACATTTGATTGAATAATTTCTGGTCCGAATTTGATTTTTCATTACAATTATAAATGTGTATTAATTGATAATTTGGATAAGAATGTAAACATTGGCAGAAAAATAATCGAATATTCACTGATCTCTTGGCATGATTATGGATATAATTGCGTGTATTATTATGTGATTGAGCAATCTGCACCTCGTGATCGTGTTGTGATCACTCAAAAATCGATGTATCGAAAATCGATAATTGAGGTAGGATTCATAAAATTAGGGGCCGTATCGAAAGGCGAATGATAAATGAATTCCAGAAAAAATGAACGCGAGGACTGGAATATGTGAACATTGCATACTATTTCAAAGCGGTCCATCCTATTTAGAACTATGATCTTCCAATCGCCAAATTGCGCAATTTTGTCACCTGGGATCAGCTGGGTCCATTGAATGGGCGTTCACAAAATTATTGGCAATTATCATGGAAATAATCGTAACGTCAAAGTCATACTCTCGTATAATCCATGCGAATTGCGCAATCAGAGATGCAGGAAATTTGGGTACGATCAATTTTCTAATCTCATCAAAAAACAACGAAAATAATCGATTCACGGCCAATGGGACGAGGAAATTATGATATTCCATGAGTTTATAAAGTCAAATGGCAAGTATTATTACGCTTACGAGAAGATTTTTCGCAATTCCGATCGGGTTACTGTAGCTACGTGTATTATAATTCCCGCTGTGTGTATTTGAGCTTGACGTAAGTAGTCTGTGTTCGTCAGCATCAAATGTGCGCGTAAGGCGTACGGTATGTTTACCAGCGAAAATTCGCAAAAATTCGTAAATTTTCAAAAACTGAATACATTCGTCAAATTCTTTCATCGTATCGTTTGAATGTGATTGCCTAAAATGGCCGCATTGGGATTGGACGTCGTACAAACGTTAGCGCAAGGTTTCGTTCAACATTATTATCCATTATTCGATACCGCTTTGGACGGAACGATGAGAGCGACGAATTTAGCGCCGCTTTATGACGTAAGCGAATTTATGATTAATTCCAAACTGATTTCTAATTATTCCTAATTATTTTAGAATGAAAATTCGCTGCTGGTATTCGAAGGAGTATCGTTGAAAGGGAAACAAGCCATTTTAGAGAAATATTCCGTAAGTGAAGCTGTTTCATTTTTCCAAATTTGTATAATAACCGCTTTTTTTTATAATTTCAGACACTTCCGTTAAGATCTATTCAACGAGGAATTACGAAAGTTGATTCACAGCCATTAGCCGACGGGAGCGTTTTGATTAATGTCTTAGGCCAATTGAAGGTGAGAAATTTTATCTGATTTTTGTGAAATTTGTGCTAAAATTATTCCTTTTTTCTAGGCGGACGAGGATCCACCGCAAAGTTTCACGCACGTATTCATTTTACGACCAGCGGCCGGGAGTTGGTTCATTTCGAACGAGATATTCCGATTGGTGCTACATAATTTGTGAAGCTATCTCGTTTTCGTTCGATCGAAAATCGTGTGGATTGGGTTATTCCTCGTCGTGATCATTATTCGTTCAAATAATGGATCGTGTAATTGGCAAATTCTCGAATATCCATTAGCTCAGAAATAAGGACGGTCAATGATTTATCTTCTCTTGCGTCGCATTTTTTTTTCTCATCACCATTTCATTTCGTGTTTCGTGCCTGCGTTGATAATTTGAAAATCTTTGATTAAAATGGACAATACTCAATGATCGTGATTTGATGAATTCGTGGGTTTATGCCATTTATTTTGATGAATTTGATATTTTCTATGTATACTTGTGGGTCTCTCGTTTAGATCCGGAAGCAATGGCGAAAGAGAAGCAATTGACCAAAGGTCAAAAGCAGATTTATGAAGAGAATTCGGCCACCATGCGATATTACCTCGTCATGGCTGCTGTGAGTGGTGTAAGTATCGAGCTGTATCGATTTTGCAACATCTGATTTTAAATCTCGTATTTCAGATTATTCACTTATTGGTCGGATATTTCGTCTGGTACGAGACGACGTCCAGGACCTCGTGGGTAAGCATTCTTGATTTTTCTGGCTTGGTAACCAGGCCTGATCAGTGCCGTCCAAGGTCCCAAAGGCCCCAGTCTCCCAAAGATTGGTCCCTTGGGTTTGGGTATTCCTGTGGACAGTCATGGCCAGATTTATCGGATCCTTTTTCCAGGTGATTTTCGTCACGTCCGTCATTGGTCAATTGATCGCGTTGAAATTTATGCAATCCATGGCCAAAGCGACGAGGAGCGACACTGGTCAACTAATCGATGCTGGAATCGATTTGAATATGGAAGGCGGATTTGGAGAGTAAGTTTGAATCCTGCTTCGAATTTGGGAGTTTGGTTCCCGTATCTGCAACGCGCAGATGCAATGTGCAGATCCTAATGAAAGCTTATTTTCAGGTATTGCAAAGATATCGTTATTTTATCATCCACCGTACAAATATTGGCGTTATTATCGTCGTATTTCTGGTTGCTGTATTCGGCGGTAAGCGTATGCAATCGTGCAAATGATGCCACGAATGCTAATTGAGGATTTTATTCCAGGCTCCAGCGTTCGCATTCTACAAACTATGGACGTCTTTGATATCGCCGTGGTTATTCGCTCCATCGCCGATCGAAGAGAACGACGAGAAAGAAGGCAAAGGGAAACAACGCGTGAAACGAGTTCAAAGGCGATGAACACGACGACATGGTGATTAGATCAAACAAGGCAAGTGATTATTGATTTATGGCGTTTAGAATTAGTTCGGATGAATGAGAGCTAGTAAACCGGGCGTTTGATAAGATTGTCGTGAGTTTATTGACACCGTTTTAAATGCGGCTTGTACTTGAAGTGATTGTGGATTTGAATTAGCTAAATGCTGATCTTTTTAGCATTCGACAAGATCCAGTTCGAAACGTGAATTGGTCGTGGAGGCGTTGGTAATCGTGGGTAAGTAGCCTTATTTGCATGTGCTTGGATTAGGATTAGCTAGATCATCCACTGGATGTGGAATCCAGCAGGGCCGATATCTGCCTAGGTTTTGATAGCTAGATGATTGAGCCAGTCGTTCTGATTGACTGCCAATCTTTCGATGACACCAATCGGGTGTCATTGTCGCAAATCATGCCAGCTAATCCAGGCAGCATATGCTGACGAGATCGTCACGGATTTTCGAGAAGCTGCATTAGCTTGGCAGCCATAGCTTAGCTCGTTTTACGTCATCCAATTGCTGGCATATTTCATTTGCCGAAATTCCAGCTGATCTGGGATGGAATTCGTTTTAAAACATGCCCAGTCCGTAGGCTGCGTTGGAAATCTCAATTCCACTTCCGGTGGTGAGATTCTGGAGGCTTTTTTCATTGCTCAAGGGAGGGAAAGGAGGTTCTGCTAGGCGTGTGATGACGTAGATGAGATATTGATTAACGATACTTCTCCAGCTTCGAGGGAAAAGGAGTGCGTAGAAGTCCCCCTGTTCTTATTTCTTCATTCTCTGATGAATGCTCCATTACCCATAGAAGGAGATAGGAATGTGAATTTCCTTGTGAATTGAGCAGTCTCTTTTCATGATTCCTTAAAACTTCCTCGTTGAGATTTCATCTTGCTTGACTGAAGATGAGTAGATAAATTGGCATAGTGATTATGGCCCCCTGTTCAAAGTATGCACCGCATTGCTATCAGTAATACACTGATAATAAATGATTCCTTTTATTTCAGGTATATGAACCGGAGGGCGAAGTGCGGCGAGGCGTATTCGCCTACTACGCACGAGCATATTGCCAACGTCGTGACGCATGGGGTGAGTTTGAATTTGAAACTGTCCAATTGGTTGGGCATGAGTCATCGAGGCTTTGGAGACCCTGGGCCTTCCATTCTGATCCATGCAAATGCTGGGCATGCATTTTCAAGGCCTTGGGACCCATGGCTTTGCCGTGTGCCTCAAATTCTGAAGTATACTCATGCTTGATTGCTTTTTCAGCTAGCATTGGTACCGGCGTTCATTTATTGCCGAAATCTTCTACGATCGGCCACCAACGACGTGGAATATACGAACGCATTACTGTACGGTACAGCAACCATTTCGCTATTCCTTTCGTCCACGGTTTATCATACGGTTTCGTTCACTGGCAAATGGAGGTAAGCGTATTTGAATTCATTCGAAGCGTTCATTTTCGTCAACTCTGGAATATTCCAGTGAACTTCGGGTATGTTTGCACAAGATCGATCGAGCCACGATCTATATTTTCATCGCGGCGTCGTACACCCCATGGCTGACGTTGAAACAATTGGGTCCGTTGGGTGCTCAAATGCGATGGATGGTTTGGTTATTCGCATTCCTGGGAATGATGTATCAGTATTGGTTCCATGAAAAGTAACTATTCCTATTGCACCGAAGGCTATGGAAGCCTTGTTTTTGCATGCATGAGCTAATTTCAATCTCGTTTCAGGTATAAATTGATCGAGACGTTGATCTACTTATTTACGGGCCTATTCCCAGCCGTATCAGTGCTTTCAATGGTAAGCAAAATTTGAAATTCAGTTCAAATACAGTATATCTCAAATATGCTGTGGATTTCAGGACGAACGATCTGGTCTGCAATTGCTTGCCTACGGTGGCATAATCTACATAATCGGCGTGATATTCTTCAAATGCGATGGATTGATACCGTATGCGCACGCTATTTGGCATCTTCACGTTCTTGCTGGTAAGTGGAGAGATTGATCATTATCAATTTGCTCAGATCGTGATCACAGAAGTGATCACGCCGATCATCTGTGCTGATTAATCCTTATTTTCAGGTGCCACATGCCATTATTACGCTGTTCATACATATTTAATGGGACAAGGTGGTGCAATCATGGACGGCGTGCAGTGTCGTAGTTCAGCACGAATCGTAGAAGAAATGAAATTGGACGTACTTCCGGAATCGATCGGTATGAAAAATCCTGTTTGTCATCCGAATTTTGAATCGTGTACTAACGCGGGTTAATTTATATCCTTATTTTCATAAGTGATCATTACTCGGATCTGAATATTTTCACATTCTATTCATGTACTGGTGTTTCGATGTGATTAATTTCGATGCATCCGAATATAATTGGCATGAATACGATATGGAACATGTACACATACAGTATATGGTGACTAGAATGAATCTAAATCTCTGATCAATAAATATCGATAAAAAGTCATCACCTGGCGGCCGATTTCAACGTGATCAATGTGATTTCGGACATCCAAAACATCTTCATGGGTGCTCCCATGTAAAATACGCCGCTGCTGACGTAAATGAACGTGGATCCGTATTCGTATAAACCGTAGAAGAATGGCATCATCGAGTACATGAACGGCGCCAGTACGTACATTTGACCAGCGTGAGTGTGCCCTGAAATATGGCATCCTTAGCTCGAGATGAAGAACGGAAGAATATCGACGACGCTTACCGCACAATATGAGATCCACTTTTTGTTCCAAATCCAACGCTTGCCTAGCCGCTCTTGGATTATGAGCCAGCAGTACGACTGGTGATTGAACGCTGCATCCGTTCACTGCTGCACGTAAATCCATTTTGTGACCATCGAGCCTGAAATTTGGGCACGCGTCAATCATCCGGATTGGGGCGCAGCAACGCAGAACGTCTTACCCAGTTTTGGTAGTGAAGATATCATCCGCCCCGGCCAGGCACAAATATTGCTGGTCCGTTTTCTTCTGATCCGCGCCAGGACGAATCTTGACGTTCTCGTTACGCAATACCTTGATATCGAGCGTTTTCAAGTACGCCAGCCAATCATCGGGCTAAAAACCTAGGCATTTAGGCATGAGATCATGAAAAGTGATACCGCGCAATACTTACGCTTCCATAATACATTTCGTGGTTACCGGTTGCAAAATAAACCCCGTATTTCGCTTTCAACTGTCCAACCGATTCCACGACCGGTTTCAAATCTTCTATTGTTCCATCGACCAAATCGCCAACGATGGCGATGATATCTAGAATAGAAAGATTTCTCTTAGCATTCTTTCATTTCACTAAATGAATTGTGCATACCTGGTTTCTGATCGTTGGTCAATTGAACAGCTCGCATGAATGCACTTCTGCCCACCGTTGGACCAGCGTGCATATCGGTCAATAAGGCGATCGTGATTCCGTCCATGGATGGCGGAAGTTTCTTCAACGTAATGTCCACTCGTTTAATCCTCGGATGTCCAGCGGCCATTAGGAGAGATACGGATAATATGGCGGATAATAATAAGGCGATGATCGTTTGTAATTTAGTACTGGTCAGCAATTGTTGAATCATCGAAAACCGAGCGAATACGGGCGTTAAAATCATTTGACCGACTGTTTTCGAATGGACGAATCGTACCAGGAAATTGAGGATGCTGAATCCGACCAGGAAAGCCACCAAATGGATCCATCTGAAATAGAACGCTTGGATTAGTCAGAACATGAATACAAAGCTGAAGCCAAACTACTTACATTCCAAAGCTCGATAAGCAGATCCAGCTGATGAAGCGCGGTTCCACGGAATTGGCGAAATAATTCAGGAATTGGGATAAATGAGCGCAAAATAGGAACGTGATCAACGACGCGTAAACCACTGGTTTCAGGCGTTTCAATTTCGTCGACGTCGGCGTTTGATTGGACGATTTGTGACTGAATCGTCGTCCTCGTATATCGTCGTCTTCGCTGTCTTTCTGCTTCGGTCCCGCGGTGTCGAAGAATAAGGAAACGATGCGTTTCCATACGAAGAAGCTGCCCAAGATCATCAATAATTCCACTTTGATCACATGCTCCAAATGCATGACGTGAAGACGAAAATAACCGGTGGCATGTCGTAGTACGATCCAGAACGATGTCAAATGAATGATCCAGGCTAATAAGTAAATCGTGCCGATACTTTTCCACAACGCCATTTTTTTGGAAATTCGCGAAAATCTGAAAATAAAACCGGTCAGTCAAACTTTTCTCAGCAACTGCTAACGGTCTTACCGATATCCTGATAACGACGCCAAATTTATCGAAAGACGTTCACTGACAAAATCATACTCAATCACTTGCCAAATCAGCCGTGAATTTCCGGAAACGGAATTTCCTCCACGTGTTGCTCGCCAACGGGAAAAAATATTTCCCGCCTTTAGCAGACATGTTTCGCACTTATGACAAACCTTGTGAATGAGAGGCAGTTGAAATTTACAAGGAATACTGTAGTTACGCGTGGTTCATACTGGTGCGTTCCATGATCGATCGATATCGATTTTTGAAATTATCGTATCGAAAGCGGATAATTCATGACTCAATTTGCATGAACGCCCGAGATATCTAGTCTCGATGAAAATTGATGCTCATTTTGGAGGCGTTTTTGAGTTTTTCAAGCCGCCTTTGCATTCAATTTCTTAACACTGAAACAGGTTGATCAAGGAAGATGACGCCAACGATAACAGGTTTCGCTCATGCATGAATTGGAAATTTATTCTAAAAACTCATCCTCAAACTATTCCATTGTGCAATTTACGGTTTTATGTGTCCCAAAATTGACTGTTGAATATATTTGAAATTTCCTGTTGAAATTTTATCATTCCAATCATGTACTTCTTCATAAAGAGAGCTATTTTTTGGTGCTGCTTTTATCAATACGCATTCGGGAATCCACATTTTGGACGAGTGAAAAAAGGTAGGCACTCATGCCAAATATGGTCAGAATAGTCAGACTTGATTTACGGATTTATTTTGAACCAAAAATCACATTATATCTGACCTAAAATCACTCATTTATGGACAACAAAGCATGCTGCTTCCAATGGTTATCTTAGTTTTTGCATAAAATTGATACCGATCGATTTGATCAAAATATCGATCTTTTAAAATACCGATTTGTGGCTGATCAGAACTTGATCAGACGACTAAGTATGGTCGACTGTTTATGCACGCATGTCAATATGTCCTCTATCGCATTATCACAGGCCAAGAATCGATAAACCAAATGTAATATGGAAACTTCAATTTCCAAACTCCCTCACAAGCTTATGATGATAACTTAATTATGGAAGTAACACGCTTTCTTGATAAGAAAACCATTCTGCTTCTTTTGGCGTTGCCAGATTTCGAATATCACTCGTATCTAAGAACTTGATCATAATTATCAATTTTTTAATTATCGATTTCTATGTGATCGGACCGTGCTCAATGGACAGAGCATGCTCACTTGTCCAGGATAACACCCTCTGATAACGTCTGTACCTTTATCTATGATCTGAAATCACTGATTGAAGATCACGTGCTAAAGCATAGGGAATTTGAAATTTCTAATTGAATACGCGTGATTAATGGGCGAAATATACATTTTCTGGGACAACTTGAGATGCTGATTCTAAAAATCACGTTCAAGTCGTCGTACGATCGATATTCAGGGATTTGATCAAAATGATCAATTTCCGATATATAAGTGAAATCTTGATTTTGACATCGCCAATCGATTCTCCGTGCTCGATTGTCAGGAAAATGCACGCATTTGCCATCTGTGGCTTCATTCTGTTTAAAAATATCCTTGATCAAAGATTCCATGCTTGAGGCATAGCGATTTTCAAAATTTCAAAATTGATAATAATCGTGATCAGTGCACGGAAATCATGTTTCCTAGGGTAGATCGACTCGCTGATCATCGCGGTGTCATTAGTTTTTCTCTGAGACGCAGATTTCAAAAATTGATCAAAAATATCGATTTGTGATACAGGCGCGATCTATCGATTTCATTAATGCCAATCGATACAGCATGTTCGATTATATAGGAAAATATATACACATGCCTAGTTTTGCTTTATTTTCTGCAAAATAATCATTTATCAAAGTTCATGTGCTGAAGGATAGCCACATTGAATTTTAAAAAATCGATTTCGATGTGATTGGTGCTCCAAAGGCGTATTTTCTGGGATAAATAAACACGCTGATTCCAAAAATCACCTTCATTTTGATACCCGATCAATATTCGCTGACTTGATCAGAAATATCGATTCTGATCGATTTGAACGGCATTAGGTGATACAGCATAATCGATTGTATAGGAAGACACGTTTCAATTTGATTGATCGAGCCAATAACCGCATAAAATTCATTAAATTCCAAGATGCCATATTTCTACAGTACGCCCGATTTTTTTCAGACGCCAATATTTTGCAAGGCGTCGGATCAATGTTGAACGATCTCATGTCCGGTTTCGTGCATAAAGCCAGCGTGAGCGAAGAGAATCAAGATAAACGCGGATTTATTGATGCGGATGGGAAATTGATGTTCTGCAATTTTCATCCGAGGCAATGTAATTATTTATTATGCTTGGCGGATAATTTTCAACACGATCCGAAAATGAAAATGTTAAAAGAGGGCGCGAAATTATTATTCGATCGAGATATGAGGCACGCGTTGGAACACGATCCGATCATTTCGAAAATGGCTTGCGATAAAGTTAAATTAGACGAAACGGGGTGTCAGGGATTTCGATCGTTTCTCGGATTAATCGATTTGATCGATCCGAATAAAGGCGATCCCATGAGACCCACGCAAGAACCGCCCACCGATCAGCCGTCGATCGGGAATATTTTGGGTGGATTGATGAATGGATTCTTGGGCGGTGGGACGACTGAACCACAGTCAGTGTCCGCGGCTGAGACTACAGTAATCTCTGCAGTAACCAATACTGTAACACTGCCAAGTTCCACACCCGCAATCAGGTCAACGACCACTGCTGCTCCAGCGGTTACAGTAATCCTGGCTTCCAATACCACAGTGGCTACAGCAGGATCAACGATCCCTGCCTCAAGCCCACGTCCACATCCCACTCATCCAACACATCCACCAAATCCAAAAGCGGACGTTGGCCTAGGCGTATCAGCCGAGGCAACCGGACCGAAAAGACTCGCCCGAGATGCGAAAGGATCGAATTCGAAAAACGGAACAATCGATTACACTGATTTCTATGAACACGAATCCGGATCCGGTGGATCCGAAATTGATCCGAACGAATGGAAACCCAGGAAATGTCACGCAGAATTCTTAGGCGTGGCTTCATTGGATAGTGATGAAAGCTAACATTTCATATTTAAATTTCAAAATAATATACGCTCATGAGAGAAGCCGATATTGGCATGAATACAGTAATCACCAAATAATGCTGAAGTTATTATTACGTAATAAGAATGATATTATCAAACCCGCATAAGGCATAATTCGATATGATAAAACCCACCACCAAAATCCCAAATTTTTTTTGTTTACTTTTTCATTAATCCTCATTCGCCTTGAGTCTTCTTCGGTTAGAAAACGCACATATCGCTCAATACGCATTTCGTACCGTCGACGTTCGGTTCGTACGGGTGACAACAACATTTGCATTGACCGTTGATGCTGAAATGCGAAATGAGTGATTATGAGAATGCAATCAAATCAGTTTTTTTATCAAATCAGTTTTTGAAACATGATTGGAGTGAGAAATGAGTGATTATGCAATCATGGGAGCATGATTAGCATTCATGCATCAACTACAGAATTGCCAAGACCCTTGGCAATGCTTAGCATTGCCCTGATGCCACGCCCATCTCCCAATCCCATATTAAAATTTCCACTCACTCCTTGCATTTTCCGTAGGGCAAATTCTTCAATAGATCTTTCATTCCGCGTTTACGCCAATACGGCAATTTGGCAGCCGTGGTCATGGCTTCCATTTTCTTGGCCAATTGTTGTCCAACCATCGTCGTCCAATTGCAACTGGTACCGTTCACGTACGGAATAGTGCAGACTTCGGCGCATCCTGGGCAATCTTCGGTACCGCACGATTTCTTCTCCACATCGATATGGCTGAAATTGAGAGCGTGATTAGAAATCGGTTGACGCACGATTTCCGCATCGATGGCAGAATCATCAGAACATCTGATTAGCAATCAGTTGCATGATCTGCATCAATTGCACAGTCCTGAGATCACCTGATTAGCAATCAGTTGCATGATTCCGCATCGCATCGAAGCTGATCAAAAAACTTCACTTACAAGCATCCATCCGTCTTGTCTCGTTTCGCGCAACGTATACGGAAACTGCACATGCCGCATTTCTCCGGCAATTGGAAACCGGCCGGCGTTGGTACGACACCGGTTGGAATATCGCCTTTATAATCCAGCTCGCAATGATCTTTGAAACTATTGACGATATTCGATACTGGGAACCACAAACATTGACTCCATTCGTTTTGTTTCTCGAACGCCGGGCATGTTTGCTCTGAAAATAGGCCAAATTTACATGTGCGGAAGCTTATCAGCTTCAGGTGATAAGCTTAAAATGCAGTATACTTGCATCTGATAAAGCTTATCAGCTGATGATAACCGCTTACCTTCGTTCTTGACGCACTCAGTTCCATCTTCATTGGGCGTATACGGATGGCAACAACATTTGCATCGACCGTCTTTCCTGAAAATCACGGACCACTGCATATCTCTCAAAAGGACAAGAAAATCAGTGCTTACTCAACGCAATTCCCTTCCGGCATCATTTCCAGGAATTTCTTGTACGATTCGCGACGCCAATCCGGGATATCCGGACGGAATGTGCACGCTTTGAACGCTTCGGCGAACATTCCCCAACGACATCCGACCACCGGTGCTTGCGGTAGGTCGCAGATTTGATTGAATTCAGTGCACGTTTCCTTTTCACCATCGACGGATCTGAAAATACACTATCCCATTAGTATATGGATCAGAGAAATCAAATCGATTTTTGGGATCATGGGAATGCTGATCTGTCTCCGATCAGTGATCCGATCTGATCTATTGTATGATCAGGGATCTGATCAATTCTGCAATCTACACTGAGGAATAGCATTCAGCTATGTTTCCTGAATTCTGACCAGTGATCTGAACAATCTGCATTTTGATCAGTAATCTGATCAATGTGCATCGACCAGATCACATCTCATCCTGCACCGATCATTGCGCAGCATTCAGCTAATGCATCCTAAATTCTATGATAATCTTCAAAATTCTACTTACAAACATCCTTCTTTTCGATCCCGAGTTCGGCAACGGAATTTGAAACTGCACTGGCCGCATTTCTCGGGCATGACGAATCCGGCTGGCATTAAATCGGTGAAATCACCAGTCGTGGTCGATGTAGTATTGAATTCGATCTCGCACGCATTCGAAATATCATGACTCATATTCCCGATTGGGAACCATAAGCATTTGTCCGTCCATTTCTTCCATTCGCCGAATGCCGTGCATTCGGTTTCCGCGGTCGTAGCTGAAAAACGATTGATCGATCAGTGTTCAGATATTACTGATCACATGGGATGATCACGAGTGATCAGTCCCTCAAGAAATCCCGATTTCTACTTCTGTCCCCTGGGCAACTATCCAACAATCGATCAGTGATCAGTGATCGATCACACGACTGATCAGTGCCGCCCAATACTTACCATAAGTCGAAGCAATAATAGCGAATAATAATAAGCCGAGCATCATTTTCTTGAAGTAAAAATCAGAGCAGACCGTTCCTTGTGGAATATCCGAATAACAACTGATCCAGAATCCCTTTTTTCTCTCACGGTTCTCCTCGATGAATGGAGGCAAAAACTGGGTCGAGGGTCGATGTTCAATAATAGACGGCGCCTGTTTGGCGTCTTTCGTCCATTTTTACGACCTTCCTTTCTTCTTGGTCCAATATTTGCACTATACTGGGGGATGAGCAGATTAGCGTTGACCCGGATTTTCTCCACAATGACAGGGTCAAATGACCTGTCCATTCCATCTTCGCTGAGGAAATCCATCAAATACGAGATCAAATAAGAACCGACGTTATTTTTGCAACGAACGAATGAGAGACGGCTGAAAAACATCCTCATTTTCTGTGGACCGATTTTTTGGCAACAAGCACTGAACGCACATGCATTGGAGGGGCGAGCAAGGCTCACCAGTCAGCTGTCGAGAAGGAGGCGTAACTTCAAAAGCACCGCCTCTTCTACTATGTCTTGATGCAAATTGGCTAAATTGCGCAATTTTGGAAGAAATCCAACCAGGTCTCGTGTCTTCCTCCCACCTCACGCACAGGCGACTTTTTAGCTCCGCCTCTTCAATGGCCGCCAATCAAAAGCCGGCTACTGTAAAAATCGATATTTCACATTTCCAAAACCCCCCAAGTGAACCTTACGATGATATCGCCAGGCACCTTTCACAATGACCATCATACGTAAAATATGACGAAATGACACCCTGTTCTGAAGCTTGCGAAAGATTGAACAGAGAAGCTACTACAAGCAAAAACAATAGCTGCTGAAAAGGATAATTTGTGCTTCAGGCTGAAGAATAAAGGGTCAACTTTCTGACTCTTCTTTCAACACTTCGAGTGTTGCAGCACAAATGTTCTTGAAATGGCAGCCGTTCGAACGAAGCCTTATTTGCTTGTACAGTCGAGTCCGCTTATAAGAGACAGGCCCGGAACACATAAAAGATCTCTTATATCCGGATTTCTCTTATATCCCATGTCCACTAACGCATGCAGATATATCCTGGGAACACAAGCAGACTCTCTTATAGCCCATTTTCTCTTATATCCCATCCTCTTA
>JAQIWJ010000281.1:0-25366 GCA_034695185.1 Discolaimus major
CCCAACCGACTGGTGACGTCAAAATCCACCGATCACCTCTCTATCAAAAATCGATACTTTGAGCAATATTTGAAATATGCATCCTATAGGAAAAGTAATGACGCCATGGTGATCAGCACGTCAGACTATCCTAGAAAACATGCTTTCAGTACACCTATCACGTAAATTATCGATTTAGAAATTTTGGAAATTGCCTATCCTTTGCACAGGATCATTGATCGCTGATATTTTTTATTTAGAATGAAGCCAGCTATGGCATATGGTACATTTTCCTGGACAATCGACCGTGACGAATCTAATGGTGAAGTCAAAATGACGCTATCACCTCTCTATCAGAAAATGATCATTTTGATCAAATTCCCGAATATCGACAGTACGACGAAATAAATGTGATTTTTAGAATCAACATGTCAACCTGATTCAGAAAATGTAAATTTCGTTCATTAATTACACGTATTGAAGAATTTCAAATTTTGAAATTACCTACCCTCCAGTACTTGATATTTTGATCACGAAATTCCCATAAACATGCAGGTACCGAAGTCATGTGAGGGTGTTTTCGTATACAACCGATCATGCTCTATCCAGTGATCACGGTCTGATCACTTGGAAATCATTAGTTCAAAAATCGATAATATTGATCAACTTTTGAAATACGCGTGATACTTGAACACTGGCAACGCCAAACGAAGCGGGATCGGCTTCTTATTAGAAAACATGTCCATTTTGTGGATATATCCTCATTATTCTGCTTGTGAGAAGTTCTGAAAAATTTGAGTTTTCCTATGTTTTGGTATTGATCTTGTCCGATCGATTTTTGGATTTTACTGATAAACAGAGACCATACTGACAAGTTTTCCGGTGCAGTGGTACAGTATGACGGTGCTGATAATATACTCTCCGTAATAACGGGATATCGATTTTCGATTGATCGGTGTACTGTAGATGGACAAACCCGAATGTGCTCATGGCTAACAAATATTCGTATCTTCGAACGACTAAACTGAAGAGGATCAGGGGAAGTCGAAAATATTTTTGATCTTGGGAATTTGATCATGCCAATTGAAGTTATCGGCCGATTTCGTCGACGAGGCGGCGTTTATTTGGCTGGAGAAAATGTAGAATCCGAAATTATTATAAGCAATATCGCCGGGAATGATGGAGAAGAAAATTCGAGGTAAATTAATTTTCTGAATTTTTTTAGAATTTGCCTCTAGGAGGATTTGGCTGTAAAATCGCCTGAAAAATTTCATATTTCAGCCATCAACCGGAGATTATTCAATGGTGTTCGGCTCAAATTCATTGTCAAGAAGTTATAAATACGCATCGAGTGAAATTAATTAAAAAACCCGAACATCAATTGAATCAAGGCGACGTGGCTAGCGGATCGACTTCATTCGTAGCAACCAGAGGTAAGTGCATAAATTTTAAAATTCCACGGACTCTAAATAGTCCTTTCATGATGATTTCTAAAAATCCCTGATTTTTAGGCGAAAACGGATGCGCCATTTACGCTTCGAAACCGTCCATTTTATGCTGTAATTTGGAATTGGCACCGGGCCAAACGAAAACATGTAAGTATAATTTAGTGTGATCGCAATTTCTCAATGGCTAATCGACGTTTTCTTTCAGTTTATTATTCCGAAATACTTCCGGGCGAGGATATTCCGCCTTCGTACAAAGGATTGAGCGTGAAATATTTGTACAAACTTACGATCGGCGTTCAGCACGCGAATAGTCCCGTGAAATTATTGAGAATTCCATTACGAGTTCTCACGTTGCCTGGTAAGTGGATGTTTTTGAATCGACGATGATGGATTTCG
Source organism: Discolaimus major (assembly GCA_034695185.1). Lineage (NCBI taxonomy): Eukaryota > Metazoa > Nematoda > Enoplea > Dorylaimida > Qudsianematidae > Discolaimus > Discolaimus major. Next base: position 1,824 of record JAQIWJ010000281.1, read on the forward strand.
ACGAATATTTATTTCCTTGCAGGTCTGTCGGATATGTGTATGAACGGTAGCAGTCTCTCGTCCAGTAATGCGGCATTGAACGTTGAACAACAACATCGACCGACCACCATCGATATTGCCAATGAATTGATCGAAACGATCACCGCTGGGAAAAGCCAACGTAAGTGCCGCTTATATATATTGAGAATCGGCGATTCTTACTGATCCTTTTGTTTTAGATACTTACAATATCACCAATGAAAGTGGCAAAGTTTGTACGTTGATGTTGCAAAAGAAAGCGTTCAAATTGGGCGAGGATATCGTCGGGACGTTCGATTTCTCTCACGCTGCTTCCGTCTGTTCCCAAGTGAGTGCACATTCTGTCATGGCAGTCAATTTCTTGACACGCCCAAAACGCTCCGTTTCAGTTTCTGGTCAGTTTGCAAACGGAAGAGCAATTGGTCGAAGAATATCTGATGGCCAAAGACGCCCGACCGTTCGTCTCAACGCACGCGACTCAACATGGATTCTGCCTGTATTATTCCAGTTGCGAATTACGTATCCAAATTCCATTGAACGCAACGGCATCGTTCACGAATGAACTTGGTAAGCAAGAATCCAGGATCACTGATGTCATGCTAAATGTCCGTTTTTCAGTTCACGTCCGTTGGAATCTGCATTTCGAATTCGTGATCAGTGACGGCATGAACGGATCCTACGCTCGACATCCGGACGGTGGCGTCGAATGGACGGCTCCGAGTACATTGGATATCCAAACGATGGTTTGGGATTTACCCATCAAAGTGTACTCGTGTAATCCACTTCACGCTGCCAATGCGTCGGCCGCCGTCGATTCCACGGGTTCGGTTGTGAAACCATATTCCATACGCATTTGATCAGGCTGATATTCATGTTCATGGATTCTGATCGATTTTTTTGGTGCTGGATATTTCATGGTTTAGCTTGCATTTTCGATAATCTTTTACAAATGTGATCTTATTTATTATACAGTGATAATATTTCTGAATATATCCATGCGTCAGTCTGAGAAATTCGATTCGTGCGTATTTTACACGTTAAGTCTTACTGTAACCTCTTTTCTGCATTTTTGAATTTGCAATAGGCGGTTGAATGTCGACGTTGCAAAATCCGGTTGCCATGTGCGCGGCTGGCAGCAGTAGCCTAGCATTCTTCGATTTATTTTCCATGTTGCTGGCAGCTTCTCTGCAGTGTCCGAAGAGAAGTTCCAGTTTCCGGAAGTTTGGTTTTTGACGCGTGGCGAAAATTGATTATTCATTTACACAAAAAAAAGAATTTATTCTATGTACGATAGTAATTAGGGAATCATGAAAACGTCGAGCTTTATCGTTTTATTGATCGGATGCGTATCGGTGTTACGCGGAGCGGGTGGATTCTATTTACCCGGATTAGCGCCAGTGAATTTCTGCGAGAAAAGTAGCGAGAAACTGAATTGTAAATCCAATATTACATTGTACGTTAATCGATTGGATTCGGATCAATCGGTTATTCCGTACGAATATCATCAGTAAGTAATGGAATTTTCGCTGTTTTGCAAAAAATGGAGAGGGTTGGATTTTCAGTTTCGATTTTTGCCTGGGTAATGAAGCCGAAAGTCCGGTAGAGAATCTCGGCCAAGTATTATTCGGTGAACGTATTCGACCGTCTCCGTATGAAGTGAGTCATTCGAATTTTCAGTTTTTAAAATTTATTCACCCGCTTCCTCGGTTTCAGATATCGTTCAAGAAAGAAGAGAAATGCCGAGCCTTATGCACGAAAACGTACGATAAGAATAAGAAAGAGGACGCCTACAAATTGAAACAGCTGCAAAAAGGAATGCTGCTGAATTATCAGCATCATTGGTAAGTTAAAGAATGATTTTTATTGCCCATTCTAGAGGAAATTTTCGCTTCAGGATCGTGGACAATATGCCAGTGACGTTCTGTTTCATCAATCAACAAAATATGAACGTTTGCACCACGGGATTTCCAATGGGATGTTACGTTACGGATGATGGACGACCGAAAGATGCCTGCGTTTTGGACGTAAGTGTATTTTGCTGAATAATCAGCATTCCAATAATCGATCTTCGATTTCAGTCTCGCTACAACCAACCGCATTCGTATTACATCTTCAACCACGTGGATTTGACCGTCGTCTACCGCGATATGGCCAGTGATACGAACTTGTTGGAAAATCCGATCGGAGGTCGTATTATTCGCATCAAGGTTGTACCAAGGAGGTAAGCGATTTGCTTTTGTTGATTTGATTCTTCGCTAACAGCTTCTCTTGTTTTAGCATCAAACATCCATCACCGGATAAGCTCGATTGCAGTGGCAGTTCACCGCCCATGACCGTTTCTGACGACGGGGGATTTTCGGTCACATATTCGTACAGCGTCCGTTTCGAGACCACTGATATCAAATGGTCTTCGCGTTGGGATTACATCTTGGATTCGCTGCCGCATTCGAATATTCAATGGTTCAGGTAATTGATGTCCGATGTTCATTTGGGAACCTGCTGAAGAGATAGATTCCTGTTTTAGCATCGTCAATTCACTGGTGATCGTCTTGTTCCTGAGCGGAATGGTGGCCATGATCATGCTGCGAACGTTGCATCGCGATATCGCTCGTTACAACCAATTGGATAACGCGGTAAGGTCAACTGACGGTGCGCAAAAGCTATGATTACGAGAATTTGCTTTCAGGAAGACGCCCAAGAAGAATTCGGTTGGAAACTGGTACACGGTGACGTGTTCCGCCCACCACGTCATGGAATGCTGCTATCGGTTTTCATCGGTAGCGGAGCACAATTATTTTGCATGATCAGCATCACGTTGAGTAAGTATTTTGAATTTGGGCTAATGGAATCGGCTCACTAACACTCGTTTTTTTCAGTTTTCGCCGGATTGGGATTTCTATCGCCGGCCAATCGTGGAGCGTTGATGACCTGCGCCATCGTTCTGTACGTTTGCTTCGGAATTGTGGCCGGATACGTTTCGGCTAGGATTTACAAAAGTAAGCGGTCATTATTGAAGCTGATCTGCGAAGTTGCAGTTCCTTTTGTTGTTTCAGTGTTCGGCGGATTGCGTTGGAAGACGAATATCTTGATGACCAGCTTCTTTGTCCCCGGGTAAGTTCGAGTATTACATTGACTGCCTGTCTGGCTAAGCTAAATTTTCATTGCAGAATCGTGTTCGGAATCTTCTTCGTTTGCAATTTGATCCTGTGGGCGAAAGACTCGTCGGGTGCCATACCGTTCACGACGTTATTGGCCGTGTTGGCGTTGTGGATCGGCATCAGTATACCATTGACATTCGTGGGAGCGTATTTCGGATTCAAGAAACGCGTAAGTTGTTGTTTCGCCTTTCCTGAGTACAGGGGGATAAGGAAATTCTGTTTTTAGCCGATCGAACATCCAGTCAGGACGAATCAAATACCGCGTCAAGTGCCGCCGCAAAGTTTATACACGAAACCATTGCCGGGCATGATCATGGGCGGAATTCTACCATTCGGTTGCATCTTCATTCAACTGTTCTTCATTTTGAACAGCATTTGGTAAGTGGAGTTTGTGTCGTCCAAATGGCAGCGTCGTCTGACGAAGCTTTATTTCAGGGCCCATCAGACGTATTACATGTTCGGATTTCTGATGTTGGTTTTCATCATATTGATCATCACCTGTTCCGAAGCCACCGTCTTGCTTTGCTATTTCCATCTTTGCGCCGAGGTAAGACCTTTTGGTTATCAGTGATCAATATTTACCTAGAGTAATCCACATTTTCAGGATTACCACTGGTGGTGGCGTGCATTTTTCACGAGCGGATTTACGGCCGTCTATCTGTTCGGATACTGCGTGCACTACTTCACGGCTAAATTATCCATCAGCGGTTTCGTATCCACGGTGTTGTACTTCAGTTACACGCTGATCATGGTCTTCATATTCTTTTTATTGACCGGTGAGTGAAGTTTGCATTATTTGAATGGATGCGCGCAGCACATGCAATGGTAATGCAAAGCAGTGCATTGCGCAATCTCGCAATCGCTGAATTGCGCAATTTTTCTCACGCAATCTTTTCCATTCGCAGGAACCATTGGATTTTTCGCTTCTTTCTGGTTCATCCGCAAGATTTACGCTTACGTCAAAGTGGATTAGAGAGAAATTCATTCAACAAACAAGATGGCTGAAAAAGGTAATCGATTTTTGTGGTAATGATTTGGCAAATAGATTTATTTGATAGAACAATTTGTTCGTATTATTTTTCTCGATGGAATCCATAATTATTAGGCCGGTGTAATTTTAATTCATGTCCAGGATTATGCTTAGAATTTTGAATGTACTGTTGTTTTTTTGAAATCGTATTCGGGTTATTGTAAATTTCAATGTAATTATCACTCATCCATCTTTACAGTGAACGAAAATCTCAAGTCATTGAAATCGAAAAGATAATGATCCCCTAATCCAGTATCTTAAATCTACCTCATAAGTAATTTGAAGGAAAAATTTATCCTGTATTATACATCAATACGCAAAAAAAAATGTCCAGAAAAAGAATTTGGATTTCGACTACATACGAATCCCGAAAAAAATCTCGATTTACATCAAATGACGCATCGTAGTATTTGAAATATCGGAAAATAATAGATCTATCGATCAATTCATACATTTACATGATTACAGAAAAAAGAAAATAAATCGTCAAATTTTTCAAACCGTACCTTTTTTTCGTCTACGATAAATGAAACGAATATCGTCCGTGCGTGATAGCTGTCAATAAACGTTGTTCCATAATTTCGAGACTACTGTATTCGGGTAATTTCAAATAATTCACGCACGTCATGACGGACGGTAATTGACCATCTCCATTCCCGGAAGCGTCCATTTTTCGCACCACCGTCAATGGCGGATTCAAATTCTTCAAGCCTGAAATACGGGCAGACATTGCCATTGGTTCTGAACGCCCTGCTCTGACTTCCAGAGAGCATGAGAAATGCTTCCAACACTCACCTCCGACCGGTAACCTCGGCGATCCAGTGATGAATTGAATAAATTGCCTCCTCAATTCGTCGTCGAAATGCGAAGCCAATATGTCGACCAACCAACGAATCGGTTGCGAATCGTGATTGTAACCGTGATCAGGACGTAACGCTTGCAATAACGCCGCTGGTTCCCACGCTTCCGGCTCCGAACGTGCTCCGCAGAATAATTGGTCCAGCTGAAAATGAAAGATCGATTAGAAAGTTCCATGCCAAATATGATTAAAAAATTGCTTACTTCTTCGGCAAAGAATAAGCGCAGATGACGCAATTGAATCAAACCGTTCAACGAATCTCGAACCGCTTCCATTTGACGATGGACGCCAGCTTTCAATAACCAATGCAGTAGAAGCTGAAATAAAACGAATTTTAGCATTCTTGTCTGGCTTGCTTCTTATGCGCGGCCTCAAATTTCCAGGGAATCATCTGGACCGACTGCCAAAATGGCATTCTCAAAACAAAGCTTACCTCCAAATATTGTGGTAAATTATCCAAGGTGACTAATTTATCCTTTCCATTCTTGACCAATTCCAACGAAGGATATCCGGGAACGGTGAAATCCAATTCCATCGATTCGACCGCTTTCCTGGCTTCGTCCTCTTTGGATGGATCACCGATATTTACCGCTTTCAATTGTTGACGACGCAAATATTGAACGCTTCGATGCAACGTTGGATCCAAATCGGCCAAATCAGGCCACGATAACGTTTGTTCCTCTTTCAGCAGCCATTTGTAAAATATCATGCTCATTGGTAGATCCAGCTGCAAGAGAAAACGGACATTAGTCAGTGTTGGTAAAAAAAAAAACCACCGCAATACTTACTATTCGTCCATCCAATAACGATCGGCCCAATAGTTTGCCCAATAATCGGAATTTGGCCAACATCTTCTCCAACATACTCGACTTGACATGGCGACCCAATGGCGATGGACACAGACCGCCGGCACCGACCGCGGCGGCTAATTCTTTGCTGTCCCGTTTCTCGGATGTCTTGGCGATGCTGTCTTCGCCCAATCCACGCCACAATTGCAAATCCGGCCGTTGCAATTGACGCGAAACCAGAGCGTAGAATTCCAACGTCGGACCCAAACCAGTGCCGACCTCGTTCTCGTACTGAATTTCCAAAACGGCCCTGGATCCTTCCATTGTACCGAAGACGGTCTCCGCTTGTTTGAGCAAATCGTCGCGGTTCACCAAAACCTGAAAAAAACCGCGGTTGCTGTAGAATGAACAGAGATTTGCTTCGACTCGCCAGCTCAATGCTCACCTTCCGACGCTCCAATCTCGGCGTAATTCGATCAGACGATCCCCCGCCACCGCCGTTTTCTCCCGACGAATCCAAGAGACGTTGTAAAGCTCGATCACGATCCAATGCCACCACGTGAAAGACGGCCAATCGCACTTCGAACGGGAATAAGAACGGGCAGATGGTGGTCAATAATTCCACCCACGTCGGCAGTTGACCAGACACCACGGTCAATGGATCTTGCAATTGACGTCCAACTTTAGCGGCCAATTTGGTATTATGGAACTCGCTCAATGGTATCAGCGATTGGAAATTCATGATTATTGAGTCCTGAAATAAAAATTTTAAATCAGCCTAATTTGTCAAAGCACTGAATAAAACCATGCTCACCTTGTACAAAGTCCACCAATAACGGCTAATACCGAATAATATGCGAATCAAATTGATGCATTCCAACGACGTATCTTGAACCGATTGTTGCTGCATTTTCGACGCGGTCGACGTTGACGGTTGCTGAGACGCACTGATCGTATCCGATGCGGATGCAGTAGCAGCTGAAGTGGCCGTTGGCAGTCGATGAGTCAAATAAGGCGTTAACGCATTGACGTTTTCTTTAAATTCGTAGAAATCCGCGGCTTTATTGAACGATCCATCTCCGGTGGCCGACGAGGAGGTTGGTGATGACTTGTCCGCTTTGCTACCCGGTTTCGATCGTCCACCAATAGCCGATTTGTTTTGAACACCGCCGCTGGACGCCGAAGCAACACCACCCGCCTCTTGACCGACCGTTGATGAAGAGGTAGATTGTGGTTGCTTGTTCGCCGCTTCCGGAGCCAAACGATAGCTGAAAATTTATCCTGATTAGAATATACGAAGATGCGCATAGAAAGATTCAACTTACGTGAGCAGATGAGTGTGTATCCAAACTTCCGGTCCAATCCATTCGTTGGAATAATTTGCACCTGCATGCCCGCTACCCGATCCTTCTCCAAATCCACCGCCGCGTAATCCGTATTGACGCACGGCTTGATAAATGGTCATATCGTAGGGCAACACTTTGTCGTTGATCAGAATTTGCAGGCGATGAGCTCCGTCGGATAATTCGCTCAAGAACATTGCTGGATTCTCCTCGTCGTCATCTTCATCGTCGTCCGTCGATTCGTCATCGTCCCCGCTCACTTCCTCATTCGAACTCTGCAATAAAAAATGATTAAGGCCCGTGAAAAGACCAATCGCACATCAACTTACGTTGCATCGACGACCGAAGCCTTTCGTCAGTAAATATTTCTCCACCGTAACCACTTGAGCTAATGGATCAATTTTGATTGGTCCACGACGCCATTGTTTCAACCGTTTCTCCTCTTGGTGACGTTGCAAATGGCACTGAAACAAAAAATACGAATCAGAACAGTCCCAAAATATACTGATCAATTTGCGTACCTTGATTTGTTGACTATGCAAAAATCGTAAAGCACTGAGTCCGCGCAACGAAGCCGGACCGCCAGCCATGCCGCTCAAATGACCAATCAAACCGTACGGACCACCGCCGCCGCCAGCTCCACTCATCATCGCCAACGATCCAGCACCGCTTCCGAAACCGAGCATACCGCCAGCATTGCTAGTTGCGCTGCCTCCCAAATCGTGGACTTTCACCGGAAATTCTTCCAACTGGCTGACGCAGACGTTCAATTTCGATAGTAGCAAACGAGCCGGATGCAACCATTCTTCATTCCCATCATTGCCGTCGCGTGGATAGTCGATGTAAACCATCGATACGCCATCTTCATCCGCGTCTTTACGAAACTGAAAATGAGAGATCAAGATTACGCTTCAGCAAAACAGTGCGCAAGCAATTCTATCTCACCTGTACGCCAAAGAACGCCTTGCAAAATGCACGCAATCGTTCCTCGGCAATTTCGCTGGACGTATTCGATCCGATCAAAAATTCAGTCAACGAGCCGATCAATCCGCTTTCTTTCAATTCGAAACAACTAACATTGGCCGGTGATGATAAAATGGCAGCCAATTCGTCGACGGTTTCAATCTTCCCATTCCGCAAGCATTCGGCCAACGCGATCAGACGTTCCAATACGTTTGCAGCGTGTTGAGCGGCCGACGAGACGACATCTCCGCCCATTCCACTGGACGAATCTCCATTACCACCGTCGTTGAAATATTTCGACATCAACGTTTTCGCCTGTTGACGAACCCAATTCACGCATTTCTCCGCATTCAACGATGGACTATTCGCGCTGCTGGTCGTGGTCGCCGACGTCGGTATTGGAGGCATGCCTGGCATATGCTGAAAATAGAAATATCATTAGTTTTTGCAATGAACTCCGTCAAGTCAAAATGCCTACCATATGATCTCCGGACGAAGAACTCTGTTGCATTAATTTCTGGCGGATATGTTGTTGCACGGTAGATTTGGAAGTAGGAGCACTTGTTTGACGATGTAAAGCGCCAGGATTCGCCGACGAAGTAGTCGACGAACTTGCACCAACGCCGCGAGCCCAACGCGGGAACGGTAAGCTTTGAAAGAAGCTTGATGCCGCACTGGTCGTCGTCTGATATCCATGTTGAGCATTGCCGGTGTCGCCAGAGGCCGCAGACGCTGCAGCCGATACAGCCGCTGCTTGTGATGACAACCCTGACACTGAAATGAAAAGGTATCAGTCAAATAATGGAGATGCATTCAGAAATGGCTTACCTTCCGCAGAATTAGTTCTCATCCTGGTCGTCCTGGTACTCATACCACGAGTAGTCGTATTCGTGGACGTTGGAGATTGTTTGGACATAGCCGCTGCCGCTCGACGAGTTTTCACATGACTTCCGCTACTGGAGGCCTTTGCACTGGCTCCAGCGTTGTTAGACGAAGATCCATAATTATCCTGGTGACGAAGATTGTGATTACGTTTGGGTACAGCTCCACCACTGGTGCCAGAAGCAGAGGGAGCCACAACGGTCGGCGATAACGGCGGTGGCAACGAAGACATTGGATTCGCATTGTCCGTCAATAAATCAGTACTTCCACCAGCTGTAGCTCCGGTTGACCTCGATTCTCCGGTGTCCATCATCGATCCGGATCGCATTTGTTCCATGGACGCCGCGTCGAAAGCTTGTTGTCGATGTTGGACGTGACGATTTTGGTGTTGTTGACGTAATAACGGTAATCCGGTCATGGCCGACAGAAATTGATCCACTGAACTGATTGCATTCAAACCAACGCCTTCCGCGTCGCGATTGGCTCGTTCCATTAATGATGCGGGTAACGTGGATGGCATTCCAATATCGCTGCTCGTAGACGTGGCTGATGCGAAGCCGAGTGACGACGTCGACGTTCCGGTTGAAAGAAATCCATCGGCTGTTGATGAAGCGGCAGACGTTGGTATTGGCGTAAATTGAACGGACCCATTTGACAAACGGCGGAGTTGATGCGTAACGCCTTCTCGTCGAAAATAAACGTGGAATACGTCGGGCAATTTCTCCATTAATACCGTACACAATTGCAAGGCCGGAATGACGGTTTTCAAATCCGTTGAATTCAACATACCAGCCAATAAACTGAAATAAAATAGCATCCGTCAATTCAAGCTACATTCACCAGAGATTCTGACGCTTACCTCGACACTGCGTCTTTCTTCAATGCTTCTCGCAATAATAATTCACCATCGCTGTAGTAAATCATTCGTAACATTGCTCGCAAGCATTCGTGACGAACCGTAGGTCCACCCTGAAATACAAGCGTATTGTAGATTCTGATCGCATTGACCAAGAGCCCTTACCACTGAAGTATAAATATCGTACAAAATTGGCAATAAACATTTGACCATTTCTTCGTGCAATTTTGGTTCCGTACATCGTAATTCCCAGCGCGGATCGGGAGATGAAGCCGTTGATTTCGAGATCGAGACTTCTGCAACAACAAATGCGTGTTCAACATCAGGCACGCCCCAAGTATAAAATGCACCTACTTGAATTCCCATACGGACTGGCCACCTTGCGTTGAACGGGCCTCGAATAACCGGTTTCTTCATTAATCTGGATCATGTTGACCAAATCCACCGTGTACTGCTGGCCGAATGTGCTCAGGCTGACTTCCTCTTCTCTGGCTTGGTGTGCAGCCTGGAAAATAAATCCTTTCGTGTATCTGGATCAAAGATATTTTAAAAAATAGCATACCTCCAATAAGTGGTTATCCACATGCGTGAATGGACGCCATACGCCTCGTTCATCCTTCCAAGCCCAAAATGCGTGTTCATTGGCTGCTGCTGCTGAAGCTCCTTCTCCGACGGATGAATGCGGTTGATTTCCAGCGAATGGAGTGAACATACACCGACCGCCTTGGTAATAATAGTAGTAGCAAGCTTTCAACCAACTATCCACTTCGAATAACGGCCCGTCGGTTGGCAATGGTGGCAATAATTCGCTAAAATAAGGTCAAATCAGTACTTGCTCATAGAAAAAACCAGATGATCATACCTTATTAATAGCACCAATTCATACATTTCCTGAGGCGTGCGGACCAATAATTCGGCATCAGCCGCCGCATCCGCATCCGATGTACCCATCAATAGAAACCGCAGAGCCGCGACCACATCTGAAATAAAACGCAGCCTTGAATTCTTGTTCATCGCGACATCAGAAGAATACTTACTCAATCGCAAAAGTCGAACCGCTAATTCGCTGCATTGGCGACACAACGTGTGCATCATTCGGATGATTCCAACCAAGACTGACGAGGATAGAATCGGTGGTGACGCCACAATCATTTGTTGAACATTCTCCAATAATCCGTAGTCGCATAAACGCCGCAATTTGTCCGGTTCGTGAGCGTAATTCTCGACCAAACGCGTGAATAATACGCAGATCAATTCCACTGTCTTTTTATCCTGAAAATGCCCCCAACCGTTACTTCTCTGATCCAGAGCTCAAACAAAGACTGTTGCTTACCGTAACATTCAACCGTTGCGTCAATGCCGGTAACGAGTCCACCAAGAATTGAAAATCGTCGCTTGTCATATGAAGGCAACAATTGGCCACGATTTGTAACGCCGACCGTTGCGAAGCCAATGAGAAGAAATCGATATATTGGAGGCACGCGCCGATACCGCCCTAAAAATGAGAATACTGCAATAACCATCATTTGACGGTTAACTGAGCCACTTACAGCCGTTAAAATGCATTTTGAATGACGTCTCGACAGCAAATCCAACGCCGCCAATGCTTGCTCGGCAACGTCAATGCATTCCACTCGCTTCAACTGAAATAAAACCACCCTTAGCAATTGCAAAGCTAATTCAATCAAAATGCTTACTTTATCCAATAACAAAGGCACCGCGTCCGTCACTGCCGGTGTCACTCGTGGAGCCGCTTCCATCAAATATGTCAACGCACGACACGCGTGGGTCATCTGAAAAGGGAAAGGTGAAAATCGCGGATTCACGACAAAACTTTTATCAATACTTACAATATCGTAGCTCTGTTCCGACTGCAGCAATTTTATCAACGACCGAATCGTATCCTTGACCGGGAAATTCGGACCGAGCGTTTCTTCATTGCTCATGACCAAAATATTGCATAATTCGATCAATGACTGTAATTGCGTGGACGGATCATCGGCTTTCTGCATTCCTTGGATCAACGAATCGAACCGACCTCCTCCACCGCCACTGGCGCTATTGCTCATCGTGCTTCCAATTCCGGCACTCGCTTAAAGAGAGTAGGCATTGCAATTTCAGTCGAAAACAACCCAAAATTACTCTTACCGCTTCCATGAGAAGATGGGCAACGATTGAACAACGTTTGCATTCGTGGTCCCAAAGCTCCAAAAATATGCATTGGCAAATTCCGAGCGTCCAAAAGCGTATGCAGACGACCGCCTCCCGTTCCACCACCCGATACGCCGGCCGCAGCACCGACTGACGATGATCCGATACCGCTGCTACCATCCATTGAGTCGCTTGAAGATCCTCCGTCTCTTTCCAGATCGATTCTAAAAACCAAATTCCATTTAGCGCGATGATAACTCATTTTGCGCAAATACTTACAGCGTATTCACTGCATTTTGCATCGAGTAGCTTCCTCCACCATGTTTAGAAACCGTCGACGGAGCTTGGGTCGAATTTGAACGTCCCGTTTTCTTGTTTCCTCCACCGCCACTAGCCGAACCGTGATGATGATCCTGTTCCATTGGTACTGTCGAATTATTGTTGTCCAACGATTTTCTCGCTTCCGCTGTATTGCTGTCGCCACTGCTACTTCCAACTTTCCCGCTGTTCCTGCTACTTCCGCCGCTGTTCGTGGCCCCAACCGATGGATGGGTCCTAAAATAAGGATATAATTATCTTCGCAGTTCAATCGATTCTCGAATTAGCTTACTTTCTGCTCAAATGGCACCCCGTCTTGACGGCAGGAGTGAACGAATCAGTTGATTCACTAGCGTTCGCTGCTGACAACGACGATGCACCGGTCGACGTAGCCGCAGAATGTTTAGCCGACGTACTGGATAAGGATGAGCGTCGTCTGGTGCTCACGCTTTCGCCAATTGATTCTGGTTCACGAGATTTCTTCGAGCACGTTGATGAACTGGACGGAGCTGACGTTTCTGACGTTGCACCCAATTGCCTAAAATTGAGATATGGTTAAATTTGCATCCAGTGTAAAAGAAAAAGCTAGCTTACCTTGCCAAAGAACGCGTTAAACGTCGTCCCAATTGAAATGAGGGAAAATAATCGACCAAATCGCCCAAACCGCTACGATTCCTTTCGGCTCCTTGCGACGACGTGGATTCCGTATCCGGCACTTGATCGTCGTCCCTGGCCGTTGAAGAAGCCGTTTCTTCCTCGATTTGCTCTTGTTTAATATTCGTAATCAATGAAGTGGTGGCAATATTTCGGACGCGTTTGCTTCGTGACGGAGTGGGTAGACTTGAATTATTATTGACAGACGAAGACGAATGACGATCAGACGAAAGACCGCTGGTAGACGCACCGCTAGCCGCTTGAACGCCACTCGGAATATTATCCGCAGACGAGTCGTCGTCGATTACCGTACGCTTCCTCTTCGAGCCGCGAGATGGCCTGAAAAAATGACGCATTAAAATCGGAAAAAGAAAACCATATTCAGTTTTACTGACCTTTTATTTTGCTCCGCTATCGCCGAGCCTTTGTCCATGAGAAATAAGACTGCACTGGTGCATGCCCGGATTTTCCCGTTGAGCTGATCTTGATCGCGTTGGCGAATAATCACGTTATCCAACACGAGCGTGGACGAAAAACTGGATTTTGAACTGAAATAAGAAGGCGTACGATTAGAATACTGGGAAAATGTGTTTAGAAGACTGCATGTGAATTATATATACGTATTAGGCTGATAACAACAATGATTCAATCGATTGAGAATCGATCAAAGCAAATTACGCATGCTCGAAGTCAAAAATGATGTCATGAGTTTATAATAAATGACTAAGCATAATTTCAAAATGAATATTTTAGAAACTTTACGCCATTTTTCCATGGCATATTTCAGAATTTTGACCTCAATTTCCGCCCACCTTTTTACAGAGGACGGGAACATGAAAATTTCTCGAAATTCCAAGATTTCCTATCTCGAAATGATAAAATCACTCAAAGCCTCACCTATTAAAATTGCAAATAGTATGAAATTGATTTTCGATGCGCCCCGGAAAGAGGAAACTAATCAATGTCACTTGGAAATTTTCCTTATAAAAATATATTCGTCGATTTTCCCAAAATCCAACAATGCAAGGCAAAACGAGACGAGACAGCTGACGGCACATCTTTCTTTGCCTAAGCAGGCTATTTTGTCATAAGCAGCTCGGCTGGAACGAAGGACCGGGAAATTTAAAAAATTGGGCCATGAACTGGTTACTGTACGTAATCCAAATCGATTTGCACGATTTTACATGATTACAAATCACCAATACATATTCGCATATTACAATAATCCTAATCAATCAATAGTACAGGTAATTTCATGCTATTACAATAATTCAGAGGTAGGGCACGCACAGTCCATCAAAAAATCACATGGTATCACCTTATGCGAATATAAATAATAGAAAATGTACCAAAATACAAAAAAGATAGATAAGCTGTCAACGAGAATTGAATAAATGCACTCATTGTACACAATTTACCTGATGAACAGTCAAGTTAATAATCTAACTAGGCGTTTTCCACATTCTGCTGACGTTGCGATAAGGATTCGCCGATTGGAACCGTCGAAGATGAATTATATTCGGAAATCAACGGTGCCATATCCGACGAAATATTGAATTCGCTGGCTCGTGACAACAATGATGATCCCGTTGAAATCGAGTCCAATGGAAGGAGACGTTCCATTGCACAACCGGCCGTCACCCGTGCGTCTGGATCCACATCCCACATTTCTTCAATCGTTGCACAAATCACGCTTCCGTGCTAAAAATTAGCTCGGATTAGATTCCTTCATAACAGCAAAAGATTCGCTTACCGGATGCTGCTTCCAGGCGTCTTTCAAACATGGCCTCCGCTTGTGCAAGGCCACTAAATTTTGCAATTCTTGAAGCGATGGTCTCAATCCGACTTCTTCTTCGAATGGCAGCTTGTACTCGTCAATTGGCTCTGAAAGAATTCATGCAATTAGCAATGCTTGACAAAGCATTGACCTTTCAAAACTTACCTCCAGAAAAGGAGCATCTTGAGAATAATTCCCACATCACCAATGCGCATGCGTAGACGTCGATTTGACGAAACGCGAATGCAGTGAATTCGGTGGCTCCTTCCAATACTTCCGGAGCCATATATCTTCTGGTACCAACCTGAAAACCGATGTGTATAGTCAGCAGGCGAGAAACAATCAAGTTTTACCTGGCCATGAATATCCGGCGGAGGTCTACCATGGACGCATTTCACCGCCAATCCGAAATCCGCAATACAAGCGGTCAAATCGTTCTTGACGAGGACGTTTTTGCTCTTGAAATCGCGATGCACAATGGTGGGCTTGTTGGTCAATTCGGCGCCGGAATATTCCTCGTGCAGAAACGCCAATCCACGTAGCATGCTCACGGCTATGCGTATTCCTTCCGGAACGGTCAATACGTGACGCTGAAAGAATGCCATACGTCAGGTATAACATCGATATTAACAAATCATGCTTACCTTCAAGAAATCGTGAAGCGATCCGTTCTCTTGGTAAGCAGTGATCAGCCAATACTCTACGTTGGGCACTGTCCCACGAACTTCGGCTCCGATGAAGTAAAGAATATTCGAATGATCTTTCAATCGAGGCGTATTGAATATTTCTTGCTCTTGAACCCAACTGTCCACGTCGTGATTTGGAAATATCTTGACCGCTACGTTCTGCTCGAACCATCTGGCTTTCCAGCAACTTCCGTAACGACCTTTGGCCACAATCTGCAATACAGGACTTGCTGTAAATCCTGCCATTTATCTACATTGGGCAGGATTTGAAGAAACCGATTTATACCTCAATCAATTGTATCGATTTCAATGGTCCCGGCGGTATCAGGGTTCTCGATTTCGTATTATCATTGCCATCACCCACGGTTTGCAATTGCAATCGACATTGACGATATCGGCGATACACCCAATACCCAAAAGCGATCAATAGTGCCACGAAGCAAATTGGCAAGAAGACGTATAATAAACTGGTCGTAATTTCATTGCCACTTTCGCCAACCAATTGAGCTTTTGGATTTCCTACAAGGAAATTATATGTTGCTGCCATACAGGCAATTTCATTGAGAAATACGCTTACTTTCTGGCGACGGTGATCCTGTTGACTTCGGAATGAATTGAAAATCCTTGTTGCAAAGCGGCGTATCGCAACAACACGAATAACTGGTCGTATTTCCATGCACCATGGTTGTATCCGCAATGCAATCCTTTCGGCATGTTTCTGGTAATTCGATTTGAGTCCAGAAGCATCGTTGGAGTTGAATCTAAAATCGAGCCATTTGTTTGCTAGCTCGAAGAAACAAAGGCATTTCTGAATTTACCTTTTTCTGCTGATGCGCGTCGTTGTGCCAAACCGTGATACAAGCCATTTTCATATTTTCATCCCGAGGGCGTTGACAATTTCGGATGCACGGATCGCCGAGTGGGCATTCTTTGTTCCCAGCGGTCCAACAACGGAAATCGGGATCTTCCTCCATCGTATCATTGACTATCCGCCACGGATTGCGAATTTTCGTTCTTGACATCATTTTGATGAACCTGAAAAAAGGCGTATTAGCATTGACAGCTAGAAAGTTAGCATGTCAATCATGCTTTCTGCAAGCAACTCTTTCACTAGCTAAAAGCCTAAGAGCATACTGTCAGAGAGCCATCCCTGACATTCCTTGCTGTGGAAAAAACTGCAACTTCCTGATATACTACATTCTCGTAAACATGATAAGCTCTGATATTTCAAAGCATCGCCCCTTTCCCACAGCTTGTAGCCGACTCGTCATCGGGAAAAGCTTTCGCACGAGATTACGAATCCGGCAGAAAAGGTCATCTGATTCGAACTACTCGGCGGTGGGAAGGAAGTTGAACACGGATACCGCCTATATAATAAAAATAACTGCAACGATGCCGGCGAAGATTGTTGGCAGAGAAAACGCTACTCGTTTATCTCACAACACACTGCCCTCCTCATCTATCGAATGAAAACATCGACGTAAAATGTGAACTCCCATGCCTGAATAGCATTTTAGCAATGCAGAAAGATAGGCCGGAAAACGGCACGTGTAAAAACCTAGCTGCTACGATCAACTTCAACAAACACGACCCCCAGCAATGGGTGCATGAAAAAACTAACGCGTGATACGAATCTAAATTAACCCTTGGTGGAATTTTTGATGGAAAAGCTTCCTAGTACAAAATCGGCTATGAAAATGGGGGGAATTCTATCGAGAACCGGTCTCGAAAATGGGATGATTAATTAGGGCTAACTAAAACGAGCAGAAAAATCTAGCTTACCACAAAATGTGGTCATAAATTAACCATATAAAATCCAGATCAGGTCAGTCTGGGTTATAATTTCCTATGGGATGCTCAAAAATGGCATCTAACAGCATCACTTCCTGTTATTCCAGGAAAATCGCGTGCATCCTTTCTTAACAGTCTCCTACCCCAAGAAAACTGAAACAACTGACACCGTTTTCGTCAGGTTCAGGAAAAAAACCGTCACCCTTCGCTCAATTAATTATGGAAGCAAGAAAGACGGATTCCAATGGAGCGTCAATTTTTATGATAGACTGAGCAGAGACCAAAATTAGCGATCGTCGGCTCGAAATGAGTTCAGATCAATCAGAAAAACCTAGCTAATTACCATGCCTTCTCAAAAAATGCAATTACAAAAAAACTGAAATTTGCCCACCTGAATTTTCCTGATAATCAATCAGCTGATCATATCGTGAACCACAATTGATCAATGAAATCGACCGGAATAGAAATTCCAATAAAATAATCAGACGTTGTTTACGTGGCAGTGAATTCGTTCGACCTTGGGTGGGGCGAGAGAAAGACGGTTTTTGAGTCCAGACAGACAGACGTTTCGGAAATCAGACGCAACTGGCGGTAGTGAAAGGAGACGAAAGCATGGAAAAATACTGTAGGCCGCTATTTTCAAATATTCGGTCGATGGGAAAATCAATTTAGGACTAATCGCATGCAAAATAATCATTCAGACCATCGCGATTCATAAAATATTCACATGAAATCAGAGAAATCGATTTTGAGCAATGATTGTGATCAGAAAGAAAACGCCTATTGCAACAAATGTCACGGCTAAACGCGTATTCCATTGAACATGAATGCGTGAAAAGCAAGATGCGCTTCCAATGCAGATTTCGCAGAAGATACTGAAAGGATTATATGAATCTCGGATTATTCCATTCGTTCATACGCGATTATGCGATCGAAGCTGCCGGATACCGGATTTGCGTCTTGTCAATTACCCTTCGAACAGTAAATAATTCGTTAGCCGTGAACGTTGTGCGGTCAGACGTGACGTAGGCGATACCAATGGTTGCCGTGGGCCTTTGTCTCTCTCTTGTCGGGGGCAATGCCTTTCTTTTCTGTCTAGCTTTTCATCAGTTCCGCCTTTTCATACCATTCCTAAAATGGGGGCGAAGTACTTTGTCAAAAATCCTCCACTTTTCAAACTCTGAATCATTGAATGATGTGTTTAGTAATTATTTGGTGATAAGATACTTTATACGCGTATCAAATCGCGATTCTCTAGCTAGAATTCATGAATTATGAAATGAAGGGCGGAAGTAAAACTAATCTTATTTTTCAGGAAGGAATAATATTTGTGAAAGAATTTTTCGACGATCATTTACGTCGTCATTGAATTACCGAATTTTCGTGGTGCAATAGCAAATTACGAAACATCAACGATCGTTTTTCGAGAAATTTGGAACGAATGGCTGCGTATAATAATTATATGCCGCATCCCGGGGAACAAGAAATGATGATGAGACAGGTGAGATAATGCTTCTGATTCTTCTGAACCAGTTAACGTTTTCCCTTTTAGTTTAATGAAATGAATTTATCCGGACCGCCGCCACCGATGGGTCAAATGCCGCCAGGTGGAGAACACGGTTGGGCAATGGCTCCGCAGAATTTGGGCAGTAAGTTCTTTATTTGTTTGCCATTTTCAGTAAAATCCATGAATTCGTTTCAGGTCGTTACGTTCCTCCGCATTTACGTCGCGTTCACAGTAATCCTGGTGGACAACTCGGTTGGACAGGTATGCTTTTGGTTTATGTTGTGATTCGCTGCTAATAGTCGTTTTTTTAGACGAGCAAGATGGACACGGTCAAATGCCGCCTCATCATGGTGGACAAGGACCGCCACAACAAACCGGAAATTACGTTAGTGGTCGAGGTCGCGGTCATCCGATGCAAGGCGGTCATATGCCGCCGCCTGGTCCTCCGATGGGTCCGCCGCCACAGCAAATGCAACAACCGATGATGCACGATGGTTATGGTCCACCACCCGGAATCGATGGCAATGGTTTTCAACGAGCATATCGCGGTCCACCTCCTCAACAACAGCAACAGCAGCACGGAAGGAATCACGATCAAGGTCAAATGCGACAACATCACCCTCCGAATTACACAGGACGATACAGCTTCGATAATAGGTAAATTAGATGTGCAGTCATGAAATTGTGGAGCTAAAAATATCGTTTTCTTTCAGGAACATGAATAGTTGGGGTCATCAACCTCCTCCACCGCCCTATCACGGAGTTGCGCATGTCATGAGCGCTGGACAAGACTGGAACGTTCGTCCGGCTCCGATTGCTGAAGAGAAGTAAGCAGTGTCTTTTCATGAAACTGGCCAATTACATGAGTGCCTTCATTTCAGTCACGTGGTTCCGGATCGTTGGCGTGACATGCACGAAGCATTTGTCGGCATGCCAGAGGAACGACGGGGCAGTGGTCCAACGCGTGGTGGTCCAAAAGGGCAGACGTGGAATGATCAAATGCCGAGGAATCAAGCTATCGAAGAGTAAGATTACTGCTGATTTACATTGAGTATTTATTAACCTTGGTTTCATTTCAGTGAATTATTCGGCAGTAACAATACCGGCATCAATTTCGATAAATACGAGGAGATCCCAGTGGAAGCGACTGGTCAAGACGTGCCACCGTGCATTCAAAAATTTTCCGATTTGGAATTACATCCGTGGGTGATGGAGAACATCGATTTATGCCGTTACGAGAAGCCAACACCAGTGCAGAAATTCGCCATACCATCGTCGTTGAGTGGACGCGATTTGATGGCGTGCGCTCAGACTGGTAAGTAGTGCATGATATCCAAATTTCATCTTCAGCAGATACGAATGGATTTCGTTTCAGGCTCTGGCAAAACGGCCGCGTTCTTGTTGCCAATTATCAACAGCATTTTAATGGAAGGACCCTCGATCGTTAAACCAGTCGATACGTTGCCCAATGGAAAACGTCGCCAGTATCCAGTTGGATTGATTTTGGCTCCGACTCGAGAATTATCATTGCAAATATTCAACGAATCGCGCAAATTCGCTTATCGTACACCAATCCAGTCGGCGATTTTGTACGGCGGTCGTGAGAATTATCGCGATCAGATCAATAAATTGAGGGTAAGGATTTAGCAGTTCTATTTCAATGCTGCATCTTATTGATTCTCTCATTTTTTTCAGTTGGGATGCCATATTTTGGTGGCTACGCCTGGTCGACTGATCGACGTTATGGAGCAAGGATTACTCGGTTTGAACGGATGTCGTTACCTGATATTGGACGAGGCCGATCGGATGTTGGACATGGGTTTCGAACCGCAAATTCGTCAGCTGGTGGAAATGTCGGGAATGCCGGATCGTAACAATCGACAAACCATGATGTTCAGTGCTACGTTTCCCAAAGAAATTCAGGTGAGAAAATTCCTGTAATTACATACTGTAATGTACATTCCTCGTTTCAGCATTTGGCTCAAGACTTCTTGGTACCGAATTATATTTTCTTGGCCGTCGGTCGCGTTGGAAGCACGTCGGAGAATATTACGCAGAAAGTGCTCTGGGTGGAAGAAGTCGATAAGCGTGCATTTTTGATGGATTTACTGGATGCCGGATGTAAGTTGGTGTTTTTTTGCTTTATCTGCATTAGAGAGAGCTAATTCTCGCTTTTCATTTTAGCGCCGGAAACTTTAACGCTGATTTTCGTCGAAACAAAACGCGGAGCGGCGGATTTAGCGTATTTCCTGAATCGACAAGGATATCAAGTTGTTGCTATTCATGGCGATTTGAAGCAATTCGAACGTGAACGTCATTTGGAGTCGTTCAGAAATGGTCAGACGCCAGTTTTGGTTGCGACCGCGGTAAGCAATTTCTATCGTTATATGCCAGTATGAATTGATGACGGTGAATTCGTTTTGCAGGTGGCTGCTCGTGGTTTGGACATACCGAACGTCAAGCACGTGATCAATTTCGATCTGCCAACGGATATCGACGAATACGTCCACCGCATTGGGCGTACCGGGCGCGTGGGCAATGTGGGCGTGGCCACTTCGTTTTTCAACGACAAGAATCGCAATATATCTCGAGATTTGGCGCAATTGGTCGTCGAGGCGAATCAAGAATTACCGGATTGGTTGGAACGTATCGCCAGAGAAAATCGAATGCCAGGTGGAGGCAATACGCGTGGAAGGGGACGAGGAGGCGGAAAGTAAGCGGTTTTTATAGCATTGTATTGATGAAAATACATGCGGACGTTTTAATTTCAGATTCCAAGGCGCTGGATTCGGTGGTCGAGATTTTCGTGATCAATACCGCGGCGGATCCGGTCCGGCTGGCGTCAATAGCGGTGGTGGTGGCGGTGGTCGAATTTCGATGACGATTACGAATAGCAATGCTGCTGGATTCAACGCTCCACCACGATCGACCAATGGATCAGCATCGAAACCGGCACAGGATTGGTGGGATAATTGAACGGATTTGGACGGCACATGAAGGTGAGTGGCTGGATTTGAAGAAGCGTTGGTTTTTGAGATGACCATTCTTTTGTATTAGTTTTTGGTAACGTCGTGTTTGAGGTTTTTCTAATTGGAAAGGGACTAGGAATTTTTGACAATTGATTAGCTAAGGCTTGCGTTTGCTGTTGGGCTTTTGCTTTTTTCTAACGCTTTTTTAAATTCGTTTTGTGATACTATTTTTGGCTGTACATACACATAGACGGAGGAACAAGGAAGATTAGGCTTTGGTGCATGAACTCGCATATTTGAGGATTAGGGAAATTGTTCGGAGAATGTCACTCCTAATTTTTTTGGATACCTTGAATTCAAGTGCGTATATGAGTGGATTTTTATGCGCGTTATGTAATCTTATTATGTTCTTTGGAAGTTGAGGCGGCTGTTTTCGACGACGAGAATGCATTTAGAGAAATAATTTTTGTGAATAGGCCATTTTTTTAACGACCATGGAATTCTTGTTTAAGAGGAGCATTTATTAATGATCTTCGATTGATTAGGTTAATTGTTTTTTTGTCGATTTGCGTCGTTGCAATGATTCTTCTTTCTTTTTGTGATGCGTCAGACGCAAATGGCTTTTTGAGAATTCAAAGAGGTCTTGAACATTTTTTTTGTTGACTTTCATCGATTATGCTCTTTCATGGCATGACGTTGCACGCATGCGCAGGGCGCATTTTGTTCCTCCCGTTTCATTTGCATTCATTCGTTAGGGAATTTTATATTGTGAGCATAAGGCGAGAAACGGGTCATCTGATGAGAAAATATTTGAGACGATGTATTTGCTGTGTTCCCTTCCAAACAGTTTTTTGTGTTTGTTTGGGTGGGTATTGCCCATTTTTTTTCTGGAACTCAGCGAATATGTTCGTTTTTGTTGCTCGCATAGTTCATATTGAACGCCCTCTCTGGAACCGGAGCTTACTGTTAAGCACCGGTTGACCATATTAATTCTTATTGGTCTCCATTAATTTTCGAGGCGTTCTTATGTTGAGCTTTTTGATTGAGGAATGAATGCATTGATTGACTGGTGTGCGTGCTCGTCTTTTTCCACAAGACGGTTCTTTTCCCCCTTCATTCATTAGGCAACAATGTTTTTTTATCATGGTCATTCATTTACTGTACATTTTTTGTTCTCTGTTCTCGTCGTCCCAGGTAGCCGCATTGATCCGAATGGACAAATTGTTTTTACGCGCTTTACTTTTTGGCCTCGGCTCATTGTTTTTGTGCTGGTGTTGTATGCGAAATCTCTCATTTGGAATTCTATATATATATTGAGAGTGACATTTTTCTCTAATTTCCTCCGTCGTGTTTATTCATGTACAGCCGCGTATTGTGATTTTTTCAATAATGACAAGGATTTATTTATCGACTGTTGTGATTTGATCACTGGTTCTTTGCCAGTCGAATTTTTGAACTGCCTACAGTACGATTGCGCAATCTTGAGTGATCATCGATTCTGGACTGTACCTACAGTATGATTGCGCAATCTATGCTTGCACGAGTGATCATCGATTCTTCGTTGGTCCAGCCGCCCAGACGGATTCCAGAATATTGAAATGTTCCCTAATTTGATTAGTCGATCTTTGCTGATTCGGCCGATGCGAGGCGTTCTTCAAATCCACGCATTTCGCATTTGCCACTTTCGCCGACATCCTGCCGAACGATCCGAATTTCAAATGCCCGAGTAGCCGTCGATTTCGACGGAATGCTAATATGGGATGTACGCAGGCGTAAATCAATCGATAAATGGT
>JAQIWJ010000282.1:0-25302 GCA_034695185.1 Discolaimus major
TCTATATAATGATTAGTTGATGCCTCTTTATGCGACTATAGCCGAGTTGCTATCATTCATTAGCTGTACGCGAATCTTGACCATGGCAACCAATGATGCTGCTACCTTCTAGCAGCTTCTGGAGCATTCTCAATTTGCCCTGGTTTTTGCTTGCTAGAATAAATGTGTCTTGCTTTTTTACATAGTCGTTTCCTTCTCACCGGTCGGTCAACTTGAAGTTGAAAAGCTGAGCATGGCGTTTTCATGTATAAATGAGATGGTTATTATCAGTGAGAACTTGTGGAGTTTTTGTCGCATTTATGTCATGGCAATTGGTCTTAGGAAGGTGACGATTCATTCCTCGATGATGTCGAACTGGTATCACATGGTTTGTTACTTTCCACTGACGTTTTATTGGCTAGTGAGTGGAAATGACTAGAAAGAACCTGTTTTCTGAAGCTGCACTTTTGTACGGCGAGAACAAGTCGAGATTATAAAATGCTGCTGCTCTTTTATGATGGCGATCGAACCAGTAGACGTGCGTAAATGCGCGTGTAAGGTGTTAGTCGTGTTTCTAAGCAATATTTCGTGATTACACAATAGCAGTCTTGACGATACCCATCCTATAGTCAGTCGAGTAGGCGTTTCGCGTTTGCTTTGCTCAGCGGTGGCATCTCTGGGCAGTTTAGAACGGCGTAATCGCAATTGTGGAAGTTCCGCATCGCGAGCGGGAGACCTGCTTGCTCGAACGCGAGGAGAATGGGATTCGGCAGTTTTTGCAAACGCCGAACATTGTGTGGCGTTTGTTGGATCAACTGTGAGCGAATATTTCGTTTTGATGAACCGTCGGGGTTGGTGACGTGACGTGACGCCAGCTAGCCTGGATCGTCATTACGAACTTTGGGGATTTGTTGTGTGAGGCAAACTGGGAGGATAGTGTCGATTGTTCGCGTTAGTTCGAGTTGAATTGACTAGTAGTTCTAGCATATGTATTAGTTTAGTCAATCTGATACGCTTCACAGGTTCCAGGCTGTTCGAATTCGTATATATTTATTCGGGGGGGGGGGGATACTGGGCGAATGTTTGTTGTTGGAAGCTTATTCGAGGCTCATCGAAGAGGCGTGATGATTTTGAGAGTTTGTGGCAGCACTGATAAGATGCTTGTGGGTTGGGTGGGTGTGGGGTGTCACGCTGGACAGATCAGCTGGCGCCGGTGGGCGTGTTTTTACGTAGAGAGTAGCTTTTCACGTTCGCACTGTTAATGATGTAGAGATGCAGATAAGGAATCATGTGAACCAGCTAGTCGTTAGCGTAGTGGCTGATGATATAAGGATAATATCATCTTCTGCGTCTTTCTTTCCTGCTACGCGGGTGACTTCTGCCTGCGATGTTCAATGGGCAGAAGCTTTTTCGAGGTCATTTTTAGAGCTAGTTTTTTGCTCATCCCTAATGTGATGCATAGTTTCGATTGACCTTTGAGAGTAAAGAAATAGGTTCTTTTTTGAGTGAGACTAAATTTGATGCTCGGGTGCCTTCTTGGCAAAGTTGATTTTGATATCCTGCAACTCTGTCGCATATTCTCTTCACTTTTCCGTCACATTGAATTGTGTATGGCCTGGGGGCAAGCTTGCTTTTATTTGCTTTGCCTGAGCATACGTCATGTATTGGGTGCGGCTTGCATCTCGTCGTTGGTATTGTCGAATAGACATTTCAGAAGTTTAGTTTATAGTAAACTCGTTTAACCACGACCAGTTACCACTTGGCAGTTGCCTCGCTGAAGTCAACTTGCGCTTTCCTACTTGCGCAATTCGTGTTTAGTGCATCGCATTTTGGCAAGGCGATTCTTTTTGCTTAGAACCAGTTCTGGTTCCCTACTTTACAACGTTGGGAAAGGCGTGTGAAAATGCAAAAGTGAGAAGTGGAAACCGAAAGTGATGGTTGTTAAAATGAGGTGCAAATGCACGTGTTCGAGCCGGTAGATGCCCGCCTTGGGATCGAGCCAAATAAGGAGGAATCGGTTTTCATCTTCGCATTGGGACTGTTTATCATACAGCTTCTTTCGCGTTTTTATCGCCGTGTCGTTGTCACTACACGGGAGAGCAATAATAGATGCTACTCGAATGACTCGAACGCATTCTGATGCTTCTTCGATGAACCGCGAGCGTGAAAAAGGCGGTTTTTTCTTCAATGAGGAGGGCGTCAGCAAGGCGAAGCAGGAAGCTGATTCTCAGTTTGTCCCAAGAAGGAAAGCTTTTTCCGGAATGTTAGCCGCGGTGGTGCTTTGGATAGGAAAATGGGTTCTTCTTGATATATAGAATTTCCACGTATGCCCCCTTTTAGCTAGCTCTTTTACACGCGGATCCATCGGCGATAGTTCTGAACGAACGTCGTCGCATTCACCAGGGCAGGGCAATGCGAGTGAGAGTCCTGGCGTGGTGCCGGGTTTTTAGCTTGTCGTCATGGCGTGCTATGCGAGTAGAGAAGCCGATTCTAGCTGCTAGCATCGGGTCGGCCTGGCTATGGGGCGGAGCTGAGCATCGTCTGTTAATTTCTGAAGTAAAATCGAATCGTTGGACCGCAAGTTACACGTGAACTCGTGATATGTATGTATATCGTGGTGGCACCGTGTGCTTCTTTCTTTCTACTCATCGTCTCAAATGAACGTTCACTCCAGCTAACGGCAATGGATTCGCTTGGTCTCGACTTTGCTTGCTAGTCTGGCCATGTCTATTCGGATGTTTTTACTTTATACACTCCTTATTACATGGCTAAATTTTTGAGATAGTTTCAACAATCTGAGCGGCTGCTTATTCTGATCCTCCTGCAGGCGCATTGTAGGCTGTTAACTGGTCAATTAGCTGCTTCTTTGCTCTAATGAGCAGGTCGTTGTTCAGAATGCATGTGTGTGACATTCGCCTGGATGCTTCTCCATTGTAATTGTTCACCAAGTGTTAGAGCTGCTGGTGAGAAGTTGGTTGTCGAGTAGCTTCTAGTCGTTGCCAGGATCATCTAATTGTCAGATGAATGATCCGATAGAAATATCGGGGTTTTTCAGGCCTATAAAATAAAGGTCATCATCCTTCTTTGCACCTAACGTTAGGTGCAGGAGGAGTCAGTTTCGTCCTGTTTACTTACTGGCGGCTAGCTCTTTTCGAGGTGTAAAATTGCGACCGACTTAGCTAGAGGCGACTTGGCATTATGCTTGTTACTTTGTACTTGATATTTGTATTGATACCTTTTAACGTCGTTTCTAATTGGTATCTTCGTTTTAGATATGGTAAAGAGCGCGATTCGCCAGTCGTAATCAATTTTTACGAGCGGCAGTGGTACTTACGCTATTGATCCCAGCGGCCGTTCATTGCGTCTTATTGGCAGCCAGAGAAAAGTTTATTCATCCTATGGATCCATCCAAGATGTTGCCAAGATCGGGTTTAATGGACAATGCGAGAGGGTAAGCTGAAATTTTATTGCATTTGTTATCTGAATGCTGAATTCTTTCAGGGACATGATGTGGCATGGTGCCCCGAATGCTCCTCAACCTCACGGTGCCGTTTCGGTTGTGACGACGGTATATCCCGGCGTACCAACGTTTGCTGGATCATCGCAAGTGTACAACACGTCCGGAACGCATCCAAGTGGTCAAGTCGTTTATGGTGGTGGACATATGCCGCCTCAGGCGCAGTACATCGGTCAAGCTGGTCCAATATCGAAGACGTCATCAACGAATTCGGCTTACGGTTCCGACAGCGTTGTTTATGGTTCTCACGATATGCAACATCATCAGAATTACGGGAATCATGGTCATGCTGGCAATTACGCTCCAAGGCATGCGGTGGCCGTGAATGCTGCGGCTCAAGCGGCGGCGACAGCAGTGGCAACGGCTACGGCCACTGCAACGGCGGTGGCTTTGGATCAATCGCAGTTCCAAAATTATTCTCAGGTATGTCTGCTATTGTATTGATGATTAGTACTGAATAGACTCTTTTTGTTTTCAGTACGGGAATCAATCGTATCAGCCTACGTATCAATCACAAATGGGTATGATGGCACCCACACCACAGCACCAGGATACGTATCAGCAGAATCACCCCCACATGATGTCTCAACGTCATTCGGTAAGACGGATTTTAATGAGGTTAGTATTTATTCTTACACGCTGCTCTGTATTTCAGGTACCTTCGCCATATGGTCCGCCTCAAGGCAGCTTACGTGCAACTCGCCCAACGCCGAACAATGTATCGAGATATCAGGGCGGTGGCCCAGGATCGCGACCAATGGTACCGTCGGATTCGTTTCATCAGCAATACATGAACTCAGGAGCGCCAACGCAGCCAATGGCATTATCCAATGTTGGCCCAATGAATCAACGGCCAGCCATCCAACAACATATGGTCAATTCGTATGGACAGCCTCAAATGGGCATTGGACAACCGAATTCGTATCAGCGTTTTCCGCGTGCTGAATTGGCTAATCATCCCTATCAAAGTCCAATGGGACCTGCAGCAGGCCAAAATATTCCGGGTTATGGTCGAATGAATGTTCCGGCGGCTATGCAAAACAATTACGGGCAAATGGCCAATGGAGGCCTTCCAAATTCTCAAGTACGAAGTTAATACAGGCTTGTCGGTCAGAAAAAAAACGCGTTATTTTTCAGAATCCTCGTGGAAACAATCCTGCGTATGGTGGCGCAAATACGGCATTACCGAACAATCCAACGCCTCCATTGACGCCAGCATCAACTTCGGCGGTGGCTGCTGTAGGATCAGCTGAATTCCTCTCAGGAAACGGCACCCTGCCGTCTTCTCAAGGTAAGCTACAAAATATTCAGCTATCCTTTACTAAACTCTTTACTAAACTGGGATACTGTTTCAGGTGAAGATACAGACTCCAGATTGACAATACCAGTTAAAAACGGTACTATTCTGGCCCCGTTTCGTTTGGAACACAACTCGCCGGTGTCGCAACATATGTTC
Organism: Discolaimus major; assembly: GCA_034695185.1. Taxonomy (NCBI): domain Eukaryota; kingdom Metazoa; phylum Nematoda; class Enoplea; order Dorylaimida; family Qudsianematidae; genus Discolaimus; species Discolaimus major. Next base: position 4,953 of record JAQIWJ010000282.1, read on the forward strand.
ATGTTGGACGACAGGACACATCAGATGCTTTGTACAAAGTAAGCGATGGTATCTGTTGGATGCCCCGATTGTAAATGCGTTTTTATTTCAGTCCGAATTATGATCTCCAATTGAAATGCTTCCATGCCGAGGACAAAGCCATGTTAAACAATTGGCCGAACAATGCCAACATCCAAATTTGCGTCAACGGAGCACCGGTGATCGTCAAATCAATGGAACGTCCGCTTTACATCAAATCGTATTGTCAGAAGCAGCAGAACACGCTGCAAGTGGCTGTTCAGCAATGCTGTTGCGTAAGTGTGAATTAATTATTGGGAGTTGGCTAGCGGTTAAAACAGGCTTTCTTTTTCAGTCTCATCTCTTCTGCCTAAGTATCGTTAGCCGACCGACTATTGAAGGCATTGTGCATCGATTAATGCAGAATCGATCAGCATCGGTTGACCATTGCATGGAGAAGAGTAAGCCGATTTGATTGCGACTGAAAGTGAAGTAAACTTTCCGATTTTTCAGTCCGCAGCTTCTTCCATTCTGGCGGTGACAGTACGCTGGCTCGTGGAACATCGGGAACGGATTCGGATATTGAACAAACTTCGGTCACCATGTCGCTGAAATGCCCAATAACCATGCAACGAATCAAATTGCCAGCCCGCGGCCATGAATGCAAGCATCCACAGGTACTTTTATGGTTCTATCCGAGCTTCTGAAACATGCATAAGGCGATATTTCTTTCAGTGTTTCGATTTACGAGCGTATCTCGAGATCAACAAAGATCGAAGTACATGGCTGTGCCCTATCTGCAAGTATGTGTTGCTCGTTTCAATTTCCCTCCTGATTTCGTCAAAAAATTACATGCTTATTTTATAGGCGTTATGCACCAATGGATTCACTGGAAATCGATCAATACGTTCTTTCGATCTTGAACAACGTCAGCAGTTTCGACGCCGATGAAGTAACAGTGGATTCGTCAGCATCATGGAAGCCGTTGGCCAAACAACGATCGCCTCAACCGAACGACAGTAGTAGTGCAGCTCCGTCAGTGAAAGAAGAAGATAACGATGGTAAGAATTTCAGTGCTAAATCACTCTCGAAATTAATCGAAATCATTTTTAGCCCCATGCGATAGTGCGGCCAAGCGGTTCAAACCGGATCCGTCGTTCAATCCACCGTCTTGGGGACGATCAACGTCTTCAGCCACGTCGGCCGTCAATAATTTTCAATCACCCGTCTACAATCGATCCGAAAATGTGCTGAGCCCATTTTACCAAAGCGGGAATTCACCGAATGGTGGTGCATCGTTCGTCCCAACTACATCGAGTGGCGGAATGAACCCTGCGTCGTCGAACTTCTCTGCAACGGCTGCGCCCAAATATTCGGCACCGATGCGCAGCAAAAGCGGACCGTCGCCGTTGGCAGTTCCACAATTTGGCAATCCCACGTCGGTTGGTGCACCGAATCACGGCGGAGATTCGAACGCTTCAAGTACGCTTCACAATCAAGGAATTTACGCTGGAAGTAATGGCCATCAGCAGCTTCAGAGTTCGTTGAACTGTGGTAAGTTCATAATGCCCGCTATGCTGCTAGAAATATGCGGAATATCTTCGTTGCAGATACATCATTCGCAATTATGAATTTCGATGGCGGTCAATCTCAGAATCACGCGACCGCATCGACAAAAACGAATGCTGCAATTTCGGATTTCCCTGATTTCTCGTTCGATGCCAGCGATTTGTTGGGTAGCGGAGATGCAAATCAAGCAGGAGCCTCGGTATGTTCTGGTTTTTACTTTTATAATATTTTCCATGCTGTGCCATGGAAACCCAATGAGGTTTTCCTGAACTAATGACCCCTGCCTTTCAGCTTTTCAATGATCCGGAAGAATTGATGAAGTATTTGGCCGATCCGAGCGATTTTAACGTTTTTGGCAGTTCATCGAACGATCAACAGCATCAGCAATCAACGAATAAAGATCATTCATCAGCCAATTCACTTAACGCCGCATCTTCGAGCAAGTACCCGTCTGGTTCGAGTTCGGATAGCGTTCCCGCCTCGTCCAATTATCAAAATTCATCTCAGACGTCGTCCGAATTAGCCTCGATGGACGAAATACTATCGTTGCTTTATAAATGAACTGTATCATCATCGAATGATCGACAAGGCCATTATTGGAAGTTTTTGTGATCAGTCCATATATTAGCAATCATGCGTCGCTTCAGAAAAATCACTGTTCTCATTACTGGTTCCAAGTATGTTTTCTTTTTCCAAGAGCTATTAGGCTATGTATATAGATTATCCACGTGTAGATTGAATGGATCTATTATTTTGATTCCCCCATTGAAAGTATTTTTTGATTGGGTATCACTTTGGCGTATATGCTTTATCTTTCTCGTATGTTAACATCCTTTGAATCGATTCATTATTTTCGTGAATGTGATTTTTCAAGCCTAGTATGCCACGTAAATCGGGTACATCGTATATTTTTGAATGAATTAAAATGAATATGAATACTTGTGAACAGAATTTGAATGATAACAATGAAAGATCCAGGATATTCCTGATCTCGAATGAAATACTGACAAATCAGTTATTTATCTTCACGCGAACCGTGATTTCGTTTCGGTCCGGCCACGTAATCGTCATCCGATGAAGAACTATCGTCGTCATCGCCGAGTTGGACGAATATTTCGGCACCGGTGAATATCGAACGATTCGGAGGTACGAATAAATATGTGCCGTCTGAAAAACAGTGTTTCTGCAAATTGCTATTCCTTGCCGAAATGTTGTGAATAGCATTCAATGAAAGGCTTACCTCGGAGATCGGTGGCCAAATTCCTCATTCTCGGCTTGTACATTCTTCTCAACGTTTCCAAATCCGGCGCCTCTTTTCTGCCATTGAAGTTGGACGTTGACGGCGGTTCGTCCATTGATTTTCTACTCGGTTGCAGGAAACGCGGACGTTTGGCTGGTTCGTGTTGAACGTTGAACGATCGCTTCAAATTCGGTCCACCGGCAGCCGAGCAATCGTTCGATAATCGCGTTTCACGCAACGGGTGATCAGCGTTCGATAATTTGGTCCAATCATCGCCGAGACGATGGCACAGCTCCGAAACGATCGCGTCGCAATTGCCGAGCAATTCGATATCGAAATTCAAATGGTTCAACGGTTCTCGATTGATCAATATTTGTGGCACGTGATGTGGAACTGAATCTGAAAGAAATCGAGTCACGTAGAAAAGTTGCGAACAGCATAAACGATTACTCACTTGGCACCAACGCCACCGGTCGAACTTTCAACGACGATCCAATAACCACGAGTAAATCCGCTTCATCCTTATCGGCGGTAAATCGCTCGTGAAATTCGGCCGGTAAATCCTCGCCGAAGAATACGATATCCGGCTTCATGAAACTGAATTCCACGTCTGTTGGGCATTTTGGGCATCTTGGAAGTTTCTAAAAACAGCCATATTAGTTCACGAGCCCAAATGTTCTGATTTTTAAGCATTACCTTATTCAATACGTCCTCCTTGATCGATTCGCATTCGACTTGATACTTGCAAGCGCAACACGACGCAGTGGCGAACGATCCTGAAATAAGGATTATGAAAATAAGGACACATCATCCTTCCAAGATCAACAACTTACCGTGACATAAAACAACCCGTTGAATACCGGCGATCACTTCCAACACGTCGATATTTTGAGTATAATTGCGCAATAATTTCCCGCGCGATTCCAATTCCTTGACGAATCGATGACACAACGACGGTTGATACTGGCCCGGGAATATTTCCTAAAAACCGAGCAGATTTGTACAGAAAATCAAGCCTACTGAACGGCGAAACTTACCCTGGCAAATTCGTAGAACGGTCTCGGATTCTTTCTGAAGTATTCCAAATCGAACATGGCCTCCGGTCTGGGTAAATCAGGGAAATCTTTCTTCAATCGACCGTAGATTCCATTTCTACTTCGAAAATCCGGTATTCCGCACGACACGGAGATCTGAAAACTGGAATTATTAGAATTGTCATTAAAAAAATCAGTGCGTTACCCCGGCTCCGGATAAAACTACGATTTTCGACGACGATCGAATTAATTGCACGGCGTCGTCCAACGTATTATATTCGTCCAATTTCGATCGAATCGGCGGTTCCGTCAGAATTTCCACGATGGCTTGCCAAATAAGAGAATCGTCCGCATTCGAATCCACAACCACGTCGGGAATTAATTGTCGAAGAATTTCACGCGGATTTACGCCTTCCAACATTCGTTCGTGAATTTTGAGAACATCTAAAAAGGGGATTCTGTTAATTTTTCAGGAAAATTTGGAATTAAGGAAATTTACCTTTGGAACAAGGTTTCCAATCATTTTCGGTCGGAGTACTGGTCGACGACGATGAAGCCGAAGTCGATGGTAAATCGTCCAATTCCGTTTTCTGATCCAATTGGGAAAATCGAGCAATTTCGCTTGGATTATCGCTCATTATTGAGATTATCGGGATTTCTGAAAAAAATGGACATGTTGATCATCGATTTTAACGAAGAAGAATCAAGAAAATCTATAAAACTCACCGTAAATAATTAAATCCACTTCCGGAATCGAAATTTTGGATGACTTCCAAAATAAATTTTCTCCAATGTACGGAAATATTTTATTTTCCGAAATACCGACGGGCACCCACGCAAAATGAAAAATTAGGTTTCCATAATTAATGCTACCGTACCCCTGTCCCATGCAAAGCATGCAATTTTTAAATTCGCGCGGATTTACACGATCTGAATCTGGGATCTCCTCGGACTATTTATATCAAGTGTTGCAACGACCTCTAGAAAAATGGCCAAAAAAGGAAAACCAGACCGGAAGCTGGATGAATCTTCGAGTGTTCTTCTTTGTCTGGAAATAAAGTTTTTGCGAAATTTCGGCAAAGTAATCCACTAGCTACTGAAATTTGCATAATTTCTAGTTTTATAGACTTAGTCAGTAATATAAATCTCTACTTTTAGGCTGCCAGTTTTTGTGCAATTCGCGTCTTTCAAGAAAAACCAAAATTTGCGAATTTCGGCCGCTCGCAATATTCATCGATCTCTGGACACCAACGATTCGCTTCAATCATGGGTTGCGTGAATAGTACCGATCGTAGTGCATATTTACGTTCCAAACAAATCGATGATCAATTGAAAGCTGATGGGGAACGGCAACAACGTGAAGTCAAGCTTTTACTTTTGGGTAAGGATTTGATGGAAGCAATTCCCGGCTTTGAAAATGGATTATTTCAGGTGCTGGCGAATCCGGGAAGAGTACCATTGTAAAACAGATGAAGTAAGGATTATCATTTCTCTAAAGTTTGCCCTTGATTGCAGTGGTTATTTTGCAGAATTATTCACGAAACCGGTTATACCGATGAAGAAAGGAAAGCGTACAAGCCGGTGGTTTATTCTAATACGATTCAAAGCATGATGGCAATTATTCGCGCAATGGGTCCGTTGAAGATTCATTTTGGGTCACCAGAACGAGCTGTAAGTATTTTTGTCTTTTTGGTATTCCCTGTCTTACTTAATCTGCGTTGTTTTCAGGAAGATGCCAGGCAATTCTTCGGTTTGGCAGCGACAGCGGATGAAGGTGAAATGCCACCGGATTTGGCCGCCTGCATGAAGCGTTTATGGGCGGATCCGGGAGTCCAGTTATGCTTCTCACGGTCAAGAGAATATCAACTGAACGATTCTGCTCCGTAGTAAGTAATCCGTTGATATTTCTCAATCGCATTATAATAGCGAGGGTGTCATTTTCAGCTATCTGAATGCACTGGATCGAATATCCAGCCCGCATTACGTGCCAACGCAGGACGACGTATTACGGACGAGAGTGAAGACAACGGGAATCGTCGAGACCCATTTCACATACAAGGATTTGCATTTCAAGTAAGTATACTTCGTAATTTTGTGCTGTCTAAACGACAGCTCTCCATTTCAGAATGTTCGACGTTGGCGGTCAAAGATCTGAACGAAAGAAATGGATTCACTGCTTCGAGGGCGTCACTGCGATTATATTTTGCGTGGCAATGAGCGAATACGATATGGTGTTGGCCGAAGATGAAGAAATGGTACGGTTCTTTTGTAGTATCATTAATGGAACAGAATTATCTGTACTTTCGTTTTAGAATCGAATGATCGAAAGCATGAAACTGTTCGATTCCATATGCAACAACAAATGGTTCACGGATACGTCCATCATCCTATTCTTGAATAAGAAGGATTTATTCGAGGAGAAGATCATCAGATCGCCGTTGCGTATCTGCTTTCCAGAATATTCAGGTATGCGTGAGATTTTCATTGGGGCTTATCTTCCTGATGGATGCTGTATTTCAGGCAATGACAATTACGAGGAAGCGGCTGCGTACATCCAAGTGAAATTCGAAAATTTGAACAAGCGCCGAGACGGTCAAAAGGAAATCTACACGCATTTCACGTGTGCTACGGATACAAACAATATTCGCTTCGTGTTCGACGCCGTAACGGATATTATTATCAAGGATAATCTTCGGCAATGTGGTTTATTTTGAAATTAACGGTAAGATAGTGATTAATGACTACTTTGCATCAGGATTTAACCGGGTCCTTCTTTCAGAGCCTTCAAAAACGTTCCTGTCATTATTTGCCAAGTCGTATTCGCGCATTATTCGTTCTCCCAGTCTTCAATACGTTATCTTCCGTTTTCAAATGGCTGCTCCGATCGATTACGATTACGCGTATGGTTCGATCAAATCGATTCTATTATTCGCGTCTGGGGTCTTCAGTCGCAGGTAAGCTAGATCCGCATTTGCGGACAGATTCTTTTTTCATAATTGACGTTATTAATGTCAGCTTTATGAGTGCCCGTTTTCAAAATCTTGCTTTTTGTTGGCCAACATTTTTGTGTCAATGTCACCACCAATCCTTTTTGCTCCTGGCCTTGCAAAATTAACAAAATGTGCTTTTAATGTCATGATTTATGTCTTTTTGCCGTCCAACGCAGCGTCAGTTTTTTTTGTATCATGAAAAAGTTTCTTCAGCATTTTTAAACGGGCAATTTGATTGTATTTCTCGAGTTTATGACCGTGCGTGCTTTATTGATTTTGTATTAGGCAATCATTTATCGTGATCTTTGCTCCACACGACGAGTTATGTGTATTTTTTGACTTTTTGTGTACTGATTATTGTACGCTTATCAGCTTCCTAATTTGATGATGCATGCCAGTTTTTTTCTCCTAATACCGTTCATGATCGTTGTGCACATCCGAACGATATGCGGGCAAAATTTGAATGTCGAGAATATTATGTCTTTGCATTACCAATACCAGTTTTTTAATACGTATAATCGGGTTATGAAGAAAATGGCTTGGTTATTTTGTGAGAGTAGTTATGCTTGATTGAAAGTCTATACTTGCATATCTTAATGATTGTTAGCTAATCTATTTGGTCATTAGCTACTTAGATTTTGGATGCCATGGGCATCCAAACATTGGCCTTGTCCAATGCATAGCTTTTACCTAGCCCAGAATATTTTTGTATGCCTGTGATACAGTATGCATTGTCAATATGGAATTCCGTATCAGCTAAGCCTTGCCTTCAATAGGAAGGCGCATGAAATATAGCTAAATCTAGCTGTCTATTCATTGACAGGCACTCCTAGCTAGATAACCAATATTTGCTATGAATAAACCAGTCTCGTCCAGGCTAGCCCGGCTAAAATTTGCTCTCTTTGCAGAACATCCAATCGAAGGCGTAGTCGAGTCCAAATATTTGCTTCGAACAATGGCCGACCTCAAACCGTTGAAAGATATCAAAATCAAGTATACGCAGGTAAGCTATCGATTTGCGAATTGCGCAATTTGCATTGATATTCCTGTTTCGACAGCTATTCATCAATAATCAATTCGTCAACGCGAAAAATGGAAAGACGTTTCCGGATATTAATCCGGCCACGGGCGAGAAGATCGTGGATATCCAAGTAAGCTGATTGCGATCGCGTGCGATTGCGCAATTTAAATTGGGAAATTTGCAGGAAGCGGATAATGACGACGTGAATATGGCGGTTGCGGCTGCGAAGAAAGCATTCGAGCTGAACAGTCCGTGGAGGAGAATGGACGCGTCGGCCAGAGGAAGATTAATGCTGAAATTGGCCGATTTACTCGATCGGGATGTGCAAATTTTAACCGTAAGTGGTTGATTTGTATCAGCATTTGCTGATGGACGTTTCCATTTCAGACATTGGAATGCATGGACGTCGGAAAGCCCTTCAAGTCGGCGGCTATGGAGATGTCGCATGCTCCGAGTGGCCTTCGTTATTATGCTGGATATGCGGATAAGATTTGCGGCAAAACGATCCCCGTGGACGGCGATTATTTCACTTATACTCGGATGGAACCGATCGGAGTAGTCGGAGCTATTCTACCGGTAAGCCAAGTGTGATCAGTGATTCTGATCATAAGTGACGAAGATTTGATTTCAGTGGAATTTCCCCTTGTTCATTTTGCTCTCGAAAGTTGGACACGCGTTAGCGGCCGGATGTACAATTGTCATCAAACCAGCCGAACAAACTCCATTGACTGCATTGCATTTCGCCTCGTTGACTGTGGAGGTATGATTTTGAAAGTTTGCATCTTCAGCACTTGCTGAAGATGCCTGTATTTCAGGCTGGATTTCCACCAGGCGTCATCAATATCTTGCCAGGATTTGGACCAACTTGCGGTGCTCATTTGGTTCGTCACGAGGACGTGAATATGATCACTTTCACTGGCAGCACGGAAGTCGGCCGATTGATCATGCAAGGTGCGGGAGAATCGAATATGAAGAAAGTCACGTTGGAATTGGGCGGAAAGAGTCCTTTGATCATATTTGCTGATGCCGATAGTAAGTTCAGGACTGGCTAGCTCAGAATTTTGGTACTTGACCTTGTATTTTTTTAGTGGAAATGGCCGTGGAACAAGCTCATAATGCGTTATTCTACAATATGGGCGAATGCTGCGTGGCTGCATCGAGATGCTTCGTCCAAGAACAGATTTACGACGAATTCGTCCAGAAATCGGTGGAACGTGCCAAGAGGAAAACGGTCGGAGATCCGTTCGATCCGAAGAATGAATCCGGTCCACAGGTACGCGTGCTCCTGCTGTTGGTAACGGGTGCTCATTGAAAATCTCAATGCAGATCGACGATGATCAGTTCAAGAAAATCCTGGAATTGATCGATTCTGGAAAGCGAGAAGGCGCCAAGTTGATGTGCGGCGGTGGACGTTTGGGCGAAAAAGGATACTTCATACAACCAACGGTATTCGCCGATGTGAAAGATGAAATGCGAATCGCCAGAGAAGAAATCTTTGGTCCGGTTCAACAAATTATGAAATTCAAGACGCTAGAAGAGGTACGTATTGAGTGATGGTTTAAAAATCAGTGCGCTGATAGTGGCCTTGATTTCAGGTCATTCCGAGAGCCAATAATACGCGTTACGGTTTGGCTGCAGCGGTTTTCACTAAGGATATCGATAAGGCGATCACCATATCCAACAGCATCCAAGCAGGCGTCGTTTGGTAAGCTATATTCATTTGATTGGAGATATCGTATTTCTGACGGCCCTCGTTTCAGGGTTAATTGCTACGGTGGAGGCGGGGCCAGTGCTCCGTTCGGTGGCTACAAGGAATCCGGTATTGGTCGAGAGGGGTAAGCTTTGAGAAGCATTCGATCACATCGAATGCAATGCTTCTCGTTTCAGAAGCGAAGAAGGAGTGCTCGAATATTGTCAAGTCAAAACGGTCACTGTGAAGATACCGTACAAGACGTCATGAATTTGATCATACGGGTATTGATAAAGATATCAAATAATCAGGGCGTGTGATTATGATGATTTATTAGTCCGATACGTTCGTAGAATATATTCAGATCAATATCCGAAGTGATTTATTAGTTCAATTAGCCATTATCATGGCTATTGGTGCTCTTTGCACTGATTATTTTGAATGATTTTCATAATACGCTATGATGAGCCATTCGGATCGGGTGGATATCCGAAATGGATTCTTCGCCAAAATTTGAATCCGCGCCTAATCTACACTTTACCGTCTCGTTGTGCTCGGGTGGCAGAACGCCGCCTTTTCTCCTCTCCCAGCCGAGGGGTAGCGAACGAGGACGGCTGGCTGGTATTCCATACGCATTGCGTTTATCCTTTCGCCTCTGCCTTCCTTTGGTTGGACTGGTAAATGAAGAAATAGCTAGTAAAAACACCCGGTTCTTCTGCTATATTCATCAAAATTGATTAATTCGTTGTGAAGGAATAATTTAGCTATCTTCATTCCGGCGTCTAGAGAAATGAGGAATTTACTGGGGTTTGGGGGGTTGGTTTCAATAATTTCGATTGGGCAATCGTGTTTGTGGCTGATGTCAACTTGTCAAATAGCGGTTTACAAGCGTTGTCTTCATTGTGGCAGCGTTTAGAAACGCTGGATGATCATTTTACGATCTTATCGCGTGATTTCCTGCCCTAAATTCTCCAAAATTCCCTGATTTTGGCCTCGCGGCTTTCCTAAAACCGCGGCGCTGGTTTAGCTGAATCCGTGAGGATTCAGAGGAATTTGTGGCTTTAGAAGCGCGAATTTTAGATGCTAGATTTTAGCTCAGCTTTAGAAATTAGCTATTTCGTGATTCATGCTTGGTAAATTTCTCATCTTTCAGGCTCTGAATTGTCAAATCTCGTTGGGTACAATTTCGTAATTTTTTGGTGTTCGGTGCGGTGTGCTCAAGAATATAATCATGACCACAACGGCTACTTCTTCTCGGCACCCTGGAAGCGTACATTTGTATACAACAACGACGTCCAGTTATTCGTCGTTCGATATATTAGGCACAACGACGACAGGACAACGGACGCCGAACGGCAATACGACGCAGGCCACCTCGTTCGGTGCCGGTTTATCATTCTCGCCTGCTCGGCATCAATGGACGACGGCCAATAATTCTACTGCCTGCACAACGGCGGCCACCAGCGCGTCCGCATCGTCGGCTCCGTTTCTCGTACAAAGAACGCGCCTATCCGTCGTACCATCGACCAGTTGTCGCGCATTAACTTTCAACGAAGTAAGCATGATTTATCATGGGCCCTTGGCAATTTCCTGCTTCTCCGTACACATCCATCCAGCCAGTGACGGAATGGTTCATGAACCCGCTGTTCCTAGTAGTAAACACCGTTGACCTCTGGCCTGGGGGTCTAAAGGTCACATTCCGACGCGACACACCAATGCAATTGGAAACAACTAATCAAATCACATTTTTTCCAGGTGCCTGTTTCGCAAGTGGTGACTGCCGAGGATTTGGCGGCTGCCGAAGCTATACAAGGGCTGAAATTCGGCGGATTCAGTCCGTTCACATCGCCTTACAAGGACGTATTCATGTGTACGCCGGCTCAACAGCCGTTGAATTTCGCCGCCCCGTCTCAAATCGCATCCACGCCGAGCATGGCTCACGAAGAAGCTTCCATGGGTTGCGATGGTCACAATACGGCTATGAAAACATTCTCGACCGGAAGCGGTGGCGATGATTCGATATTAAGTGCCAGCGATCTAGAAACTGCCGCCTACGTCAGTATACCGCGACAAGTTTCCCAGGTACGTTTGAAAAATTTCCTTAAAATTCTTCAAGTTTAACAAGATATTCCTTATTTCAGGCTCGTCGTAAGCTGAATTTGGACGGATTATGTTCGCCAACGTATTCGTCGCCCGTATCCGTCGGATTCAAATCGATCGTGTCGGAGAAAATGATGTCGCCGGACAATGATTGCAGCAACGACGGGGACAGCCGCGGGGCGGATTGCGAATTCAAAACGCCCAAATCGAAAGGACGACGTAGGAGGATTTCGTCGAATATGAGCATCGGGAGCAGTCCATTGTTCAGTCCGAGTCCGAAAACAGGTATGCTTTGGAGATTTCGTTTTGGCCAAACGATGCAGCAATCTGCTGTTTTTTAGGCGACAGTTCACCGAATATTTCCCGTTTCGACAATTCGCTGTATTTGCTGACCTCGAAATTCATTGATTTAATGCACTCGCACGAAAACGGGGTAAGTTGGTTTTGAAAGCAATTGCTGATAGCATGATTGCAAAATACTGATTTCTGATTTCGCATGCCAAAATTCAGCATTGCAAAGCGAATTGATTTGCCAACTGTTTGATTGAAAGCCGCCTTCATTTTTCAGGAGGTCAATTTGAACGAAGCCGCCGCAATGTTGGACGTTCCTAAACGACGTATTTACGATATTACCAATGTTCTCGAGGGCGTTGGAATGGTGGAGAAGTCGGGCAAGAATTGTTGCAAATGGGCGTCCGTGCCTAGCAGTATTGTGAAGGATGAACAGAACGCTGCCAGAGAAGGTAGGAATTTGAAAATTGATGATCAATGCAACTTATATATAGAAGTTTTTTCTTTCAGAGTTGGAGCGGTTGCAAAAGGAAGAACGGAAATTGGACGAATTGATCAACGCTCTGCAAGACCATTTGACCACTACAACGAATGATCCGGAAAATGCAAAGTAAGCCATGTTTCTGCATTTTATATTTGATTGCGTGGAATGCAACGCGAAGAATGCGCGTGAAGATTGAAGGATAATTGGCTCCTCTTATTTCAGTATCGCCTACATTCGTTACGATGATCTACGCAATACGAAAGAATTCACTGATAAAACCGTGATCGCAGTGAAGGCGCCTGCTGACACGTTGCTTGAAGTACCGGATCCAGGAGAAACAGGGGTAAGTTGTATAATTCTCCTCCTTTACTATCATGCTAATAATTTCCGTCTTTCAGACGTTTCAAATGATAATTCGGAGCCAAACGGGCCAACCGGTGGACGTGTATTTATGTCCTGATCGTACGACGCCAACCAAGCCGCCATCCATCGGATACTATGCAAGCGAAGAATTCTTGGCCAAAGCCAAAATCGCATCGTTCGCGATGAAGCAGGAACAAGAAGATTCGGCTAGTCACTTACGTAAGTAATCCTTCACGCGTTTACTATACGCGATTTTTACACATGCATCCTTTGTTTTCAGAACCACGAATTATTGACGGGTGCATTACGAAAGATAACTCCAAACAACATCAGGGATCGTCGAATGTGACGAGAAGGTGCAATGCGTTATTACCACATACGTACTCGTGCGAGACTCCGACCGAAGTGTGGACGAACGGCGTGATGAGTCCAATGAAAACGGCCATGTCGTCGCCGAGATTAGGAGCGGCCTCGGTGGAATCGCATTTATTATCGCCGCGAATCGACGTGTCACTGCCGTTTTTATCCTTGGATCCACCGCCGGAACCGGACGATTATTTGTTCGCGTTGGAACCGTACGAAGGTGCCACGGATTTATTCGACGTATACGTCGGTGGATCATCGTCGTCGAACAACATCGGATTCCGTAATTAGGGTAAGAATATTTTAAAATTCTCTTTATATACTGTCCAATCCAAGAGCATACCATATGCTCTTGGCCTTTTTATGAATGCAAACCTGTACTTTGTGTGCATTTATTTAAGCATTTCCTTTAATGTCACAGCTAACGTAAAGCTGTCCTGTCTTTTTTATTATTCGTGGGCATGGGTTTTATGAGTTTTTTGTTTTGTAAGCCGGCCACATTTCACGCATTTTTTGATTAGGTCCGCAGGTTTTATGTTTCCTTTCATTTGTTGACGAACGCGGTAAACTAGCCATGGGTTTTGGAGCCTTGGCATTTCTTTTTTGCTTATTCAATCAGGTATATAATAGGAATGCGTAAAAATGCTTCTTGGCTTTCATCACCTTGAGATAATGTATCAGTGTCTTTTTCTTGAGAAGTACTCATTGTCTTTGATGTAAGCTCTGTTTTTTTAATTGTTACTGGCTCACCTCGGTTTCTTTATACTTGACGTCGTGCATCCATTTTTTCCTCGGAATAGTCGTAATCAGGCTATAATTCTTACGGTTAAATAATTGCGTATGTACCAATTGTGCCCATACGCGACTGTTCAGCGTGTTTTTTGTGTGCGTGTAAAGGCGGGTTTTCATAATGACTCGGAAATGTGAATTGAGGATGCATGATTTTTTGTGCGCGTAGGCTCTTGATCGTTTTGTGTCCCCAATATTCGAGATCATGGACATTGGCATGTTGTTGTTTTTTTGGTATGATGGATTTGGATCTCTTGGGGGCACATTCTCCTGTACTGTCGTAATTTTTAAGCCCGAATTCATTTGCATTGTATTCGTGTGGATTAAACGGGATCATCTTTTTACGTGTGATCTTACTGTATCTGAATATCGCTTTTGCGACGGAATATCTTGATTGATCAAATTTGATCAGTATTGATCTAATGTGATCTATTTTTCAGATATCCGAACAATGCTATTATTCTGTCCGATGTGTGGTAATACGTTGACGGTTTTGGAAGGCTCGAATTGCCTACGATTCGCCTGCAATACGTGTCCGTACGTGGACGATGTCAAATCCAAGGTAAGCGTGTCTAGAATTGCGAAATTTCTGTACAATAGATGCACCCGGTTTGATTTTGCATAATTGGTATGGTGCGGAAAGCACGTTTTCGGCATCCAGTGCTCTGAATTCGCAAATTGCGCAATCTCGGCTCATCTGCACAAAACGCACCAATTTGCAAAATTCATTGATAATATGCTGAAAAGCGTATTCCTGGCTCAATGCAATGAATTGAAACCGATACGGATTCTTATTTTTCAGGTCTCCAATCGATTATATCCGAAGATGAAAGATGTGGACGAAGTGCTGGGCGGTCCGGGAGCTTGGGATAATGCGCAGATCACCGATGGTAAGTTTGAATGCATTTTGGGTTCTGGCACCGTTCCGAAGTGGCTCTGTACCAAACTGAGGTCTCCGGAGACCATTTCGGCCACCAGAAGCAAATCCCATGGCAATTTTCCATGATTCTAATATGATGCTCTTTTTTCAGAAAAATGCCCCAAATGCAGCCACGGTCGAGCGTTCTTCATGCAATTACAAACGCGATCCGCCGACGAACCGATGACCACGTTTTATCGATGCGCCAGTAACGAATGCGGTCATAGATGGAAAGATTGAGATCGTGATCATTCCGATATCGATTCATGAAAATCACTTCTCATCACTGTACAAATGTACTGAACATGAATTCAATATAATTGCAGTAATAACATAAATTTAAAAATTATACATCGAAATGCACTAACCCGGAGAGAAATCCTGATCGATAAAATCAACGATTAAAGCGCAATGCTATGTAATATCCAATGCATAAAATACTTGGATCAAATATCCACAGGATGTAATTGGCCATCGTTCCTGGAGACGTCTCGGAAGGATTTATTCTATCTTCGCGACCACTTTCTTCGGCACCAAAACGGGCAAGCCAATGAATAAGGCGATGGCGGCGATATGCATGAAATAATGCAGTTCCCTGAAAAGAAATTTTGATGATTATTTCAATATTTGAAGTCATGGCAATCATGATACGATCAGCCAGGGATCATGCCAAAGATCTTTGGCAAGTTTAAATGAAAAGTTCAGCATGCTCAGAATGTAAATAAAGTTTACTCACCCATATGCACGCAATGAAATTTGGAAATGCAGTAGAACGAAAGTGATAGCCGCGTACGTGATGGCCAATTTCGCAGCCGTGAACGTCAATATATCGTAGAATATCTTGTTCGGTTTCGAATCCAACAAGTACGGTCTCGCGTGACGACGAACCACGCGAGCAGTAATCGTGAATAAAGCGCCGGTGAGGAATGTCAAATAATATCCTGAATTGAGATTTCTGTATATCCAATATTTGGAATATGCTTCACGCTTACCTGGGAAAAATCCGTGCCACCATGCGCTCAATAAATAAGTAGCCACCGTGCGATAACGTTCTGGAGTTCTCTCGTATGCCACTCTCCGCAACCAATACATGGTCGTGCAATTCCACGCTTCCAAGCATTCACGCCAACTCGATGCGGTCTGAAAGAAAAACATTCATGTACTTAAATATTTGCAAATCCACTTGCACCTCACCTCGAAATCCCAGACTTTGACATTGCTGACCAAATCCCAACGCGCACGACCATCCGAGGCGAAACCGTTGAATCCGAAACCAGCAGCGTTGAATATTGTATCGGCTGAAAATGAATTTCCTCAGTCAAGAAAAAGCTGAGGCTTTTCTACTTACACATAATCCAAGCGTAATAATACTGCGAACGTGTCATGAATAAGCTGACCACCGCGTACCATAGTTTGCCCAAGAAGCCGCAATTCAAATCTGAAAGAGGATTTTATGGCATACTGATTCGCCAGACGATGACAAACCGCTTACCAAAAATGCCCTCAACCGGATAATAAGGTACCAATACAGCGCCCACGACCAGAAAGCAGAACGAAGCGGCCATTTTCTCGCCGACTGCTCTCCAAGGCGTTGGATTGATTTGAGGCAATTCGTTGTCATTGTTGTTGACCGTTTGCTGTTTCTCCAACGAAGCGTAGTGTCGTCCTTCGATGAAGGCGATGTAATCCGAATAGAACGACGATGGGCCGCATAAAATCCCTTGATACGCGAAAACGTACGAGAAGAATTCCAAGAAATCCGGCGTACGCCTGAAATGGGAGCATTTTAGCGGGAATCTCGAATATCGGTCGTTCAGCTTACTCTACTCGTTCCCTTCTTTGGATGGCCGTCAATTCTTGTCGTTCCTTGGCTTGGCCGTCGTATAAACTGAACGCCAACGATGTCAACTTTTGCGTCAATACCATCATTGGTCTGAAAGAAATATTCTATTTTAGACCAGGAAGTGGAAATATGCTAAATTACATCATACCCCGTGACGTCGATCAAATAACTCGGCGCGAAGTAGACGCGATAAAAGTGAATGAACGATAAATAACCCATGGCCGTGATGAATACCAATCTGAAAAAAAACGATGCACTTTGAACAGCTGGCATTGGAAATGAAGCTGCGCACGCTTCAATGATGTTAGTTGGATTTCAATGGCTCGAAAAAGGCAAAGGAATATAAAACTGGCCATTTCCGGGCTGCTTTTCAACGAATTCCGCAACAAAAACAAGCGCAAATTTACCGGTGAACATGTTTGGCCGGTCCCCAACGCATCAAAACGTAACACGCGATGGCATCGAATACCAAATGTTTGAGAGCTCTAAAAAAATTAGGACTCGTTTAGCAATGTTTAAAAAATGAAACATAAAATTGAACTTACGGTCCAAAGCAGAAGAAGCATATCGATAATCCCAATATTAAATGAAATACGAGCCGAACGGTTCTCGAAACGTTTCTTGGCGATAAGCAATAATATAGAAATAACGACGCCGGTAACGAAACTAATTGGCATATGACGAAATTCACCTAAAAAAATTCACGCGATTAATTTTGGTGTGATCAAATATATTACGATCAGTTGCCTAAGTAGCATTTTGGAATTTCCAAAATACTCACTTGATCAACGCGTAATCCCAAATGATCAGCTAACGGTTCGAAAAATGTGGATCCAGCGAAAAACGTATAATATCCAGGCATGGTAGAAATAATTCCTCCACTCCGGGGTTTCAAATGTCAGTAATATAATGATGATAATAAATAATCACACGACAGCAGGGATGCTTATTCGACGCCTTTTCTCTCGGCTCTTCGACTAGCTACCAGCCGTCAAATAATGTTCAACAAATAAAAACGCCGTGGAAAATCCTTCCAACGATGATGACTCGAATGACGACGCCTCCGTGCGAAATTGAACACGCCACTTTTATTTTATGATAATGAAAATGACTAGGAATGAAGTAAAACAATGAATCAGACCTGGTTGATGAATAAAGGCACTTGGATAGCATAAATTTCTGCGAAATCTTTTGGAAATTCGCCAAATTCGACGGAGTAATCCCGCCGGCTAGCAGACGAGTTTGAGTAGCCAATCAAACGCGAGGGCGGCTCTTCTGGAAGTCACGTGACTAGGATCCACCAAGCACACGGAAAAATGACCCCAGGGGGCGTATTCTCAACTAAAATTCCATCTCGAGATCGATCTCGAGCAATGTTAAAAGATAGGCTCGAGATCGATCTCGAGATGGAATTTTAGTTGAGAATATGCCCCCAGATTTCGCAATTTTCCAAAGGAAATGTGCATTTTTGACAGAAATAACGTAAAGCCATTTTGTAAAGGAATAATTTCTGTATCCAATTACGTCAATTTTAACCAGTCCGGTTGAATCGAATCAGATGGAAAATTCGGTCAGAAACGATCGTGGGTATACTGTAACCGCTCGAGCCATGCTTGAAAATGCGAAAACCGGCCAAAAGATTGGCGTGTGAAGCGTTTTCAGGGTAATCGAACATGCTGATTCCATTGGTGCTATTCATTTTCATACTGGACGTAGTCCCATTTCGAAAATCGCAAAATCGTCCGGAATACCATTGCATTCCAGCCGTCGTAAAATCTGCATTTTTTGCAATTGCAATTAATCAATGAAATTCCTATAAAAAAGCGTCTGGCCACGGTTCAATAATGAAGAATTTATTTGCGTCCGGGGAGTCCATTTCGCAGGGCGTTAATTTACGAATTTATTCTCTCGAATTGCGTCAATTGGGATTTAGATAAGAGGAAATGAGATGCATTATTCATCCCGATCGTTTGGCCGGATTTTATTGCGGCACTGCTATTTCAATAGCTGCGAATCCATTCCGGGCTCCATTCGCGGAGGTTTTTTTGAGCCCAATTTTGCGCGGCATTTCGGATGCCGAAATTCGGCGTCGGTCTCTTTTTACCCAGCTAAGTACTTTAGGCGAATGTTTGACGACAAATATATTCGAACGTAATCTATCACTCGATGCAAATTAATTGAGTGCTACTGAAAATCCGACGTCAACATTTGCAGTTTCGGAAAACGCCAAAAGCTACTTCCACGTTCAAAAGCTGTCTGGACTGGAGGCAGGAATTTTTAAAAAGCTTTTCCGAAAAGTATCCCACCATTAGAGTAGGTTTTTAAATTTCGTGGATATTCGTGAAAATTTAAAACTAAATGATCGGAAGCGGATCATGAATAGAGCAGGATATCCGCCCGTATTCACTTGGAAACAAGACTCGAACCATTCGATTCGTATGGTACCGGGCGAAATCGCCATGTACATTTTAGGCGCATTAGGCGCCGTATTGATCATGGCCGTTGCTTGTTATTATCGATTTTGTCAAGCTGATCAGAATCAATCGATTACGCAAAGCCAAAAGCCAATGACATTCACGCGGGTGGTCATCTCGAAGAGATGAGACGTACGATTTTTCTGGCGTGTACTGTAATTTTTATGATTGCTTTTTAAAAGCGTGATTCATGATGAAATTGCAGATTTCCAGCAGGTCTTGCAGGCAGAGATCTTTGAACTTTTTAAAAATTTGTGTTAGCTGAACACGAAGCAACGCCTACGCTTTCATTGAACGAAACTTGGCAAAGTTCGTCTAACAAAGATAAAATTTCCAAAGCAACGAAGGATGTTATCGTAATGTGCCTATATAAAGGCAAGCAATACTTCCAGTTTTATTGTATTTTCGAAAATGCATTTTTCTTTTGCCATATTCATTGTTTGTGTCTTGGCTTTGGTGCCAAATTCTGGTGCAGTTTCTGGAGTTGACGTTAGTCAAGCCGTGTCACAGGTAAAAAACGACCCCTTGACCAATGGTCAGAGACATAAAATTGCGCAATTTTAGAGCGCGTGGACATGTTTGAAAAAGGACGGTATGCAATACGCTATCGTCCGAATTTACCAAAGCACCGGTCGAGCTGATCCCAATGCGGCCAATAGCATAAAAAATGCACGCAACGCGGGTATAAAATATGTGGACGGATATATATTCCCATGCAAGAAATGCGGAAATCCCAAAAATCAAGTCCAAACTGCGGTGCAAAATTTGAAAACAAACGCCGCGAAGATCGGTCAAGTATGATCCGAATACATCTTTCGGATCCATCAGTCGTGAAAAAACCTAACGCATTTGCAGATTTGGATCGACGTCGAAGGCACCCAATATTGGAGTGCGTCGAAATCGGAAAACGTGAATTTCATCCGCGATCTGGTGGCCGAAGGGAAAGCGTTGGGTTATAAAGTGGGCATTTACACTAGTTCCAGTCAATGGACACCCATCACGGGCGGATCAACAGCGTTCAGTCATTTACAACTTTGGTACGCCCATTATGATAATACGCCAAATTTCAATGATTTCCGATCGTTCGGCGGTTGGACCAAGCCCGCCATCAAACAGTACGCCGGTGATAAGACCATGTGCGGTGTTGGTCTTGATAAGAATTGGTATCCTTGAATATATTTTC
>JAQIWJ010000283.1:0-25273 GCA_034695185.1 Discolaimus major
GAGGCAAAGTAAAATTCTGCCTATAGAACCTGGGGTTTTGCTTTGAGATTGAGAAAAGCATTCCTAATACACAACAATCACCATCAGAACAACATAGCCATGCCTGAATCAAGGATGAAAGAAAACAAATCACTGCTACGATACATTGCTATCACTGCAGTTTTGCCTGTATTTTGCGAAACCCCAGCAATCGTTCTCAACGTTTTTCGCACTTATGAGGAACGTTTGGTGAACGATTATTTTTTGGTAGCAACTGCGTTGGTGCTTGTATGTTTACCAGTAGCCAATCCGATATCAACTTTACTCGTCATTCGGCCATTGAGAAAAGCATTGATTCGCTGGTATCGCAGCATTTTCAAAAGTGATCAAGTCAGTGCTTTTGTGATTAGCAATCGGCAGCCATAAAATACACGTTTGATCTTTGAGTATACTTTATACAATCGTATTATATGCTATATTTTGAAATCATTTGAAATCATTGTTGACAATGTTTACTTGCTATGGCCATTTCTGTGTCCATATTCAACTTCACTCACACATGGCTCTAACTAAACCAGCTGCGTCTAATAATAGCATTCAACACCCTAGGAAGAGTAACCAAATTTTGCCAAGTACAAAGCGAAATCTGAATACTGCGAAAACAAGTCATTCTAAAGTTGCTCCTTTCTCTCTTTGCAACAGCTGATTGCGTTTTCTGTAAGTAGATCAGTAGCCCGGATGAGATCTTTTCAGCAATATTGACATGCCTATGCATTCTGCTTGGCCTTGCCTTGAATAATCAGCATATATCGCTATGATTAATCATGGCTATCCTGGATAAGCTTGAAATGCAATATAAAAGAAGAATGTTGGAGTTGGGAAGTATTAGTTGAAGCTTCTACTACAAAGTTCAACGTTCCTTTGCTCGTTTTTAGAAAAATGGTTTTCTCGATAATTGTAGCTCTGACGGCTGTGGCTTTTGTGCAGGTAAGATCTTCTGGCTGTGGCAGTCAGTGACCCAATAGGTGATGCGCAGATCCCTCTTCCAAAATCAGTACCCAACTGAACATGGCTTCGCCATTGCAATGACACCCTCGGTTGATATCGATTGATCCAATTCGAAGTTATACTTTGTTTCAGATATCCAAAGCCGAAAATACATGTGCTACGACCCAGGAGATGGGCCCTGCTCAAGGGATGGCTGGACCGCAATCCCGATATGATATCATGAAAACGCAAATCTGCAACCACGCTTGCGGCTCCGGCTGTGGTCACAGTACCATGATGCCAACTGTGGAATCCCAAGCATGCACAAACAACTGTACCACTCGATTCGATCAATTGGCCAATTTCTGCACCCGTGGCACATACAAACGCCCAAAGATCCCGATCAGTGAACCTTTCCGCAAAGACGGCTATGCGAATTGCAAAAAGCAATGCGGATGCTGTCAATTCGATACACCGGGAATGAGCGGTTTCGGTGGAAGTATAATGGGAGGTAGCCTAACCGAAATTGAGAATTGCGCCAATTACTGTTATGATGAATTGTTTTTGGTTCTCGCTGAAACCCTTTGTCCACTGTGAGATCATAAAAGAGGCGCAGGTAGTTGATTTTACTCTGATAAAAATGATGGCAGTAGTTCAGCATTTATATATGCAGTCATCGATTACACTGGTTTATGTAGTTTGATAGATAACGCATCGTTCAGAGATCGTTTGCTGAAAAACGAGTATGTGCCAATATACGCATGATATTACCAAGACTCTACTCCCGTACAGTCCCAATGCATTGCCATTGATTTGTCTAGCCATCCACAAATCATAATGCAGCCTTGTAATTGCCACACTTGGAAAATTACACATCTGGTACAGGATATCAAAGGAACATAAAAAATATGTTCATAGTTACAATTCACTGTGCCATTCCTTCTGATCTGGAATGATTCTTTCAAATAGAATTTAATTCCAAAAGGGTTGTAAGCGGGAGGCAAATTCTCGCCATCGAAATGTCTTCATTGATTCAAATGAAAGCAACGTAATTGCCAATTAACTGTTGCTATTTGCAACGCAAATCATGCCACTAGATGTCGCTGCAGTCGAAATATGACCACAGGAGGTTCCTGTCTCTATGACGCCGCCCTCTCTTCTCCCGCATGCTGGTCTTTTCTCAACGTATTGTCACCATCATTCGTCGCCTATTGCTGAGTCCACCCATAGTTCCTTCGCTGCGACCAGTGTACTATTATTTACACTGACATTTTCTTCTTCCATTTTCCCATTGACTAGGTCGCTGGTTGTAAACCATACTTCATAAGACGACCCCTAATTCCTATTCCAATGGCTCGTGATATGTGGAGACAAAATACACTATTGGCCAATGCATTGGAAGCTTCCACGTCTCGTGATTACGTTTTACCATCTTTGGAATCATCGTTTATTGAAAGCAAAGAAATCATGGAGAATTTCTTGAAATTAGAACGTTATCATATGATCAAAAACGACATCTTCAGTGTACAATCCGAGGTTACTCCAGCAATGAGGAATCTACTGTTGGAATGGATGTTCGAAGTGAGTATGAAATCTTGGCAAAATGCCTGATATTTTTGTCATGCAGCTGAAAATCAGTCATTTCTTGCATGCATGGAATGTATGGCGAAATGCCTGGCGAATTTCTCAAATTTGGCAGCAGAAATCATAAGTGATCATGCCATGCTATTTTATGCCAAAAACAGGTGCAAAAATGCGATCATGCTTTCACAAATACCGTAATCAAGTTTTTTCAAAACCAACAAAACTTTCAGGTCTGCGAAGAAGAACAATGTTCGTGCGAAATCTTTCCAATGGCCGCCTCGTATGTGGACCGTTTCTTATCAGTGGAAGCGGTGCATAAGAATCAATTACAAGCTCTGGGAACTTCGTGCTTATTCATCGCGAGCAAAGCTAAAATGGTTTCTCCAATCAATGCGCATCGATTAGTGGATTATACTGATGATGCTGTATCGGTTTCTCAATTATTGGTAAGCGAGAAGTGATTTCATGCTTGGTGGAGTGTCATTTGGGCTAAAAGTCATGGGTCCTCGTGAAACTTTGTGATCAGACCATTAGGTGGTCTTTATGGGGCTGTTTTGGCACAGTTATTAGTGAAAATGGATTCATCAGTAGAGGCCATGCATGTCATGCAAAAGATACAATGCGCTTTTCCATAAAGCCAATCTGTTTTCAGTCGTGGGAATTATTGGTGCTCAATCGATTGAATTGGGATGTATCCACATTGACTGCGTTCGATTTTTTGGATCAATATTTACACCGGTTACATTTGTCTCAAGTCTTGATCGCACGATTACAACCGCTATTGAAATATTTGATCCCCCTATGCATCATTGGTAAGTACAATATTTTCTGACGTTTAGGGCGGTCTCGATTTCTGAGTAGATATCTACCAGCCGTCCCCGGGGACTGTGCACCTGTCGCTAGTACTTTTGACACGAATAAGTTTAGAAATTTTGCGACAGTCGTTTGGCGCAAGTTAGGGTCAGACATGCGACAGATGGTTGTCTCGCAGTTTTCCATGAATTCCATGAAAAATGGACCATCACCATTTCGAGGACACCTCCGTCCTCGCTGCTCTGATTTCTTGACACGAGTGCAAAGTTGACATTCGGCAGCAGGCTGGCACGCGACATGGAACCAACCGGCTGTCGTTTTAAGACCTCCGATTTCAATGCCAAGGAATTCGATATTTTTGAGTACTGTATTTTTCATCTGTCGCCTTTAAAAAGGCAGGATATCGTTACGAATCATTAGTCGCCCCGAGGAAGGATACTGAACTCCATGTAATAACTAGTAGAGAAAACGTGAATTTTTTGTCACAAGAAAAGTTACACAATGACATCCTCCTGAGTGTTCAATTTCAAGGACACTACTGACTGATGGCCTTTTTATTTATTGCCTACCATGTTGGCACATGTCCATGTATTCGACTCTTGATCCCATGCATGTATTTTTTCCTCAATTTTCCCACTATTTATATCCAATACCGTCAAGGTGGCATTAATGTTTCCTGTATAAGATTACAATGCAAAAAGCGGAAAACGTAATAATCATGTTAACATCCTGTAGTGACCACCCGCTGTTGAAAAAGCTTCTTCTATTACCATTTGTCATTTGAGAAGTTGGACATCGGTATTTAGGGCAACTTGACAGACTACTCGCTGTCACGAATATTTATTACATGCAAAATATCAGCATTTTGCAGTGCATTTTCAAGCAAAGCAGTCGGTTTTTTCTGATTTTTTCCCTACCCTAGAAATGCAAGCAGCAGTGCTAATGAATTTTTTACTGAGGTCAATTGAGGACACAGTGCATTGAAGCGTGTTGGTTAAAAATGATTTCTGAAATAGCTCTATTTAGTGAAGCGTCTAAAAATGAATACGATGGGGGTGTTCGTTGGCACCTGTCCTTTGGTCTTCCAATTGTAATTTTTTTACGGCCGACAATAGCAAAACAGGGCTTGCAGCAATGTTCAGCTTCTGCTTTTTCCTAGGATACTGTATGTTGGCATGAATTTGAAAAAGCTGCATTACCAGTATAGTGTAATTTTCCGACTTTTGCAACCACCTGTTGAGTGACGCTGTTCTTTCTCGAAATCTCATGTAGACTGCAACTTTTCCCCTTCCCAATTATAGTAAAGTTGACCTTGGTAACACGCAGTACTACCGGAACTTCGCCCAGAGACTACGTAACCTTGGAAATTCGTAACAAAGATTCCACCACTCTCCAGACCGTGTAATTATTGAGTTTCTCAGCAATTATTACTACTAGTAACTTGTGTCACATGTTGCGTATTGCCAATGCCCTTGACTTTGGACTTTTTCGCATACTAATCTAAAACCAATGGGAGTCCACGAGTAGCGGAGCCAGGAACCGTGGCATGGCAGGTGTCCAGCAATGGTCAAAAACAACGTCATACTCCGAAGACTCCATAACTGGACATCTGTTTTCCTATGGGTGATCTCCTCTGTTCCGGCGCGTGCGTAGGGAAGGCGGACACTGCGTAACAGAATTTTAAAACGCTTCTGTATTGTGCAAATGAGCGTTAAATTTTTAATTCCTCGACCACACACTGCGTTCGACTGCTGTCGTGCCTGGTCGTGACATGGATATTTTTAGTAAGATGCCCTCAAAAATGGTCACGTAGTGTTTATTTTTCTGTAAAGAAATCCAACCACTGTGGCATATGTCCAAGCTGCCTCAGCTCATTATGCTTGACTGCTAGAAAGAAGAACAATGACCCTTGGCCAAAAACAGCCTGTGGTCAATCGTCTCTCTGGCACCTGCTTCTGTAATGTTATGTGCATTGTTTGGGTCTAGTGTATTTTCGGATGAGACCAATGACCGGTTTCGACCAGTGGACGGATAATGAGACAGGGATCAGACAAAATACTCATGAAAAACAGGGGCTCATCAGTAGACGTGCAAAAATGTAGGGGTAAATTCTGACAGCAATAATTATGGTTACGCATGATTTGTGAGAGCATATTATTTGAGATATATGCATGCAAAATCAGAGAAACTGCAGATTTTTATGACATTCACTTGAGCCATTCAGCGGAGTAACTTTTGATGCATAAAATCCGGCACGGAATCCAAACTCATTTTACAGTTCATGGCGCCGTCTTGTCGCGATTTTTCTACTTAGCGTATAAACTTGTCAACAAAACTGCGCCTGTCTTGAAAACTTTTCAATGCGTGGCCAAATACCACAAATAAGAAGTTTTGTAGCTCTATTTACATCTTCACATATTCCCATCAATGCCCAACCCCCAAAAACCGATTCTTATTCTTAGTTGCAATGTATTTGACAAAGGAATTTTTACATTTTTCCAGATTTTCCCATGGCCACCACATTAGAGCCGTCCATAATCGCTGCCTCGTGTTTACAAGTGGCATTGATGAACGTCAACGTTGTGGGTGGTTTGGATTTCGTCAAAAATGTCACGATTTGTTTGAAGAAGATCACCGGAATCGAAATGGTAAGAAGCTGTTTTGCTAATAGACGTATTTGGAAGTTTGATTTGCCTGCATTGGACTGCTGAATTTGCAATTATTGAAAACATCTCCTGTAGACATGAGATTGCGCAATTTCTGAAACTGTGATGCCTCTGCCCTGCTAATTCACATTTCCGTCAACGATTTCTGGTATAAATTACTGATCACTGTCATTTCAGGACCAACTGGACATGCATGTGAAAAGAGTTCAAGAACTTTACGCTGAACGTCAACAGAATCCCAATAAAAGTTTCACATGTTCCGAAGATGATATCAGTCCATTGAATGAATCAAAAATTGAATCATCCGACAGTATCAACGCGGCCTCGTCGACTACGCCAAGGGATATCGAGGACGTGGTCATTTTTTGAATCAGAATTCAGGGCTTTGTTCAGGCGAATTTTCGTGCACTGTAAAAATGGGTAGATTTTTTGTACGAGTATATGGCTCTCCCAGTGGAGATTTTCAGCTCAAGTTTGGGAATTTACTTGGTAGCTCGATCATTTTGTGCTGTATTTCTGTTGTTAACTTTTAGTTATTGCGCAATTTAAGCTGGTACAAGCCGCTTTATAGTGTAGGTTGAGAATTTTGATAATCGTTTTTGTAATAGGTGCATTTTTAATCATGGTATCTCGTTTATGCGCTTGTCATTATTTGAATCTGCGCTGTACATTTTCGGTTATGCAATATTTTTTGTTTTTGGTCTCACACGAGTCTTTCTATCGGAAATGCAATTGAGCTGATTAGTGATCGTGTATTGATTTTGTTCAGTTTTTTTGTGAAAATATTGGTTATTTTGCAATTACATCGCTTATTTGCATCTGACCAGTGCCTTTTTGGCTACAAATTAGGCTCATTTCGGGTGTCCAGTTAAAAACCCGAATACTACAGGAGGCTTCGAATCAATTTACTGCGCATGATTGAGAGAAATGATGAGCCTGGCAATAGGCCATGCAGGTGTTCTGTTATTTACAATGCGTAGAAATGAGCCAGGAGAGGGATTCTAAAAGCTGCAATTCTCCACGCATCTGCCCTCCTCTTGCTATTGTTTGTACCTGTAAATACTGTACGCATTGTATTGCAATATGAGGAAATCAGTATAAATTTTTGTATTGAAATGTTCATTGATTATCAATCGACAACAGTTCATCTTGCAAAGGGTTATGTAATCGATAATTATATTTGATTCCATGAAATATAAATTCGTTCATGTTTGCACTGGAGAAAAATGATGAATAAAAACTCATCGTTTTTAATTAGAATCTTGATCATACGTCAGACAGCTAATGCTATTGCACTGAACTCTAAGGACAAGATTTTCTTTGATGAGATTAGGACAATGCTATGCCTGAACAGAAAAACATCATAAAACATCAACCGACATTTATGAAATCGAAAAAAGGCACGTGCCAAGATTGAATTTGCCAATGTTCTGGACGAAATCATGAAACCTAATTATCATGAAATAACAAACTTAAAAGCCCTCAAAGGCATGTGCGTCATTGTCTGATAATTAAGACTAGAAAAAATCACATCCTCAGTCGAAGACATCATCCGCCTCAGCAAACGGTCGAATCATGTCAAATTCAACAACCAATTGGTCCATGTTAGACATTGCTTCTATAACACAGTTGAAACTTTTATACCCTAGCCATATTGCGCAATCTGCCATATGGATATTGAGTATTCTCCCGCACATATTTATCATTTTGACCATTTCAAAATCAGCTTCTCTGCACACTAAAAGTTTATGCGTATTGCTGATTTGTTCATGCATGGAAATGCTAGTTGGTATGGGTAATGCTGGTTACGCTTTGAAACGTGCTCTATTTTATCAGTTCGGATGGTCAGAAACGGCCACAGCATCTATTTGTGTGTTGAATATTTTGCCATTACTCACGTTGGCTCACACCAGCACTTTGGCATCGTTGATCTTATCGATGGATCGATTATTAGCGATCAGTGTCCCTACATTTTACAATCAGGTGAACACTCGTTTTTACATAAAAGTGGTCATTGCTGTCCTTTTGATTTATATGGCCACATTCATACCGTTATCTCTTATCGGATTAGACAGTAATTTCTTACTGCCTGTCTGCGTGGTGGTTGGTAGTTTCCATCCTATTTTCGTTAAGGCAATCTGGATCATCGGATGGATGATGACTGTGCTCACTACATTGGCATATATAATCTGCTTATTCACATTGAGGCGTCGAATCATGAAGACACGTAAAATGAATTCATTTCAACAAAGCGAAGTTAGGAAGCAATTGGATCTGGGAACATTCAAAACCATACTGGTCATGATGACGGTGGATCGCATATGCGATTTTATCCGTCGAATTATTACTCCCGTCTCAACGACTTTGCCAGCAGAGGAAATAGTAATCGTAATATCTAATGCGTCCTTAGTTGCAGCGATCAACTCGTTTTTGCAGCTACCGATTTTGATCGGTATGAGTAAAACATTTAGGAAAACTTTCATGGAGGTAGTGTTTTGTAAGAAGGATTACGTGATGCCGATTGGGATTTCAGGGTCGACCCGGAGTACACGAGGGATAGGCAGGGCAGGGTCTCGATATTTTTGAAATCATGGGTCAGGTCGGATTTGACCTGTAGCCATCCCTGGTGGCAGTGGGCATATGGGGATGTGGGCCAGTGCTTTCTGTTCTGGACAAAGACATCTGTTCCAGGCTGTGGAGCGTGGCTGGTTTCATAGGGTTACTGTAAGTATGGATAAAGTTTATTGCGATATTGATTGATGATTATTGATGTCTGAAATCATAGGCGATGTAGACTATGTTTATTTATGCTTATATATTTTATATTATTGAATTCAGCTATATAATTTGGTATTGTGTACTATTAGCAAGCCAAAAACTATTCATAATTTCATATATCAGATTATGCATCATTCCACCAAGTGAGTAATCACTGAAAAATGACGCATCCATGCTAAAAATTCGGCTTTTGGCCATGACAGCGCATCAAATTTGAGTCACACCAACTTTGCAGATACTATGCAGGACCAGAAGTCCAGGATATATTCGCTTCATCACTGCGACTGCAAATCGATCGTACTTTTACTAATCGCTTCATAAAAATTTCATTGAATTCCAGAAACAAACAGAAGCCAACCGCGGTTCCTTCACTCTTCTTCATAGCTATGTGAAGGAAGAGAGAATATTTTCTACATTCTCTCCTGCACCTATGCTTGAATCGACCATAGAAAACCAATGCATTGTTTTTCCATGTGCGTTCAGAAGATAGAAATTCATGAATAAGAAATGATCCAAGGCAAGACGTTCGATGACACCGCGTTTCTGCCTTTCTTTTTCTTTAGGAAAGTAAAATCTAGAGTCACGTTTGGTGTGTTCATTTTTCACGCCTAATTCATTCTGATCATAACATGGGAAATCATTCGGAGAATCTCATGTGTTGAGTGAAAGATCTTCTCATTTAGTGTGGTGGTGATAAGATGTTATGGAATTTTTTATCAGGTACTATCCTATTTGAATACCAAAAGGACCCTCTCATGCAGATCCTGGCCTGGTTCTTCATAACAGAAGCCAAGCTCTTGAATTCAATCGCTGGTCAGGTACCGATGAATCTTTTCCATTCACCAGCACATTATAGACCAATTGGGAATCCAAAATAAATTTATTATCTTTCGCTTTTTGTTCAAACAGACGACTGCATCCGAGTCGGAGAGCAAAAGTCAAATGATGAACGGCGGTGCTGGGGAAGATGATAAATTCGTCCCTGTGGGCGACCAACAGGAGGACGAAGCAGGACAGTCTTTTCTCATGTTCCTATTCGGGAAATTATCCGAACGTCAAGTGAAAGTATGTTAAAATTGATTAACAGCATTTTTACCAGTGATTAATCGGAGGTAGCCATGCAAACATTGGGTTTAGCCTAGCACCAACCATAGGATAGGATCCAGTCGGATAAACACTGGCATAGTCTGTCTTTCAATATACTGAATGCAGTTTTAATATTCAATTAAATAAGAAAGCAATTCATTAGCTTTCTATTCTTATAATCCATTCTTTATACTATGATCATGACCAGTGATAAAAAGCGCCAACGCCAAGAGCACCATAAGTCGGTGAGTTTCTTTTCTTGTGAGGAGAATTCGTAATGCATCACGTTAATGTAGGAGCTTCATCCAATTTGGCTAGCAAAAAGGTACTCTTTTATTATCTAATTCATTTCCCCATGCTACTCGATCTTACACTTGATTGCATATGCATGAAATACGGGTTTCATAGAAATTACTCTTATCCCAAGGCGAGTCCTGGGCATGAGTGTCCAGATCTGGGTGACGTTATTTTCCAAATGCTCTTTTAAAAGGCTGGCTAAGTAATGTCGTATTTGACTTCTGTAAATCCCATTATGAAAGACGGAAAAGCCATTGTGTCCCCTAAAATCCATTAGCCAGCTACTGATCCAGCGACACATTGGAAGTTCACTTTCATAAACTAGTCCTAGATTTAAAATGTGGATCAGGGAGCATTCAAAATTTGTTGGTACAAAAGTTCAGGTTGGTATTTTAGCTGTAATAGGTTGGTTTTCTCAAAAGTTCTGAAAAAATGTTTGACTATATGTTCACTGAGAAAGGTGATCACGAGTACGCTTTTGTCAAGGATTACTGTAAACCTAGTCGCTTTAAGAAGATTGTCAAGGTAGGTTGGCACATGGAGTACTGGGTTATTGATCTCATGATCAATCACTGGTGATTGGGTATTACTCAAGGTGATTGGTCATACAATGATCAATCAATCAATAAATCGATATCCACTCCCTGGTGTCATGCCAGCGTGCTGCAATCATACGGAAGCGTGATTATCATCTATTCGAAAAAATCGATAATCGATCATTCACGTTTCAGATTCTCAAACGAGTAGTGCCTCATACAGCAATCATGATCGCCGTATTCGCGTACACAATCGGTGGTGGTTACATATTCTACGCCATCGAGCATCCATATCGCCTTGCTGAAAAAGCAAAAGCCTCAGCGATTGAAGCGCCTTTTGGCAATGTGACTTCGGACTTGAATTGGGCCGCGGCACCGCAAGTGAGCGATGCGGACGCTGCCATCAAGGAGAAAAGGAATCTTAGAACTAAACAGATTTATTACGAAGACGAAGAAGACGAGGATAAGGAAAAACTGAAGAAATGCGGTCGACAGAATCTAACCGACATTATCACACAAGCGAAAATACACTGCCTTCTGGTCAGCACTAGGAACAGAGATAGGGCCCAATTCTTCAGCACCCATTATTGTACTACGCTATTGAATCAGTTGCAAGAATGCATCACTAATCCGTTGTTCGAATTGGAAACGTCGCCCCCGATCACCAGCACAGCGGCGTCCAAAGTTCACAGACAATGCGACAGTTTAGTGCCAGTGGAAGATTTAACACCGTCCAGTTACATATTCATGGCATTCACGATTATATCCACAATTGGATATGGTCACGTGGCGCCTGTTAGCATGTGGGGTAGAATATTTTGCATTATTTACGGATTATGCGGTATTCCCTTGGCGTTACTGGCTATTGCGGATCAAGGTCGGTTCTTATCGGCTGGTGTAATGTTCATATACAAAAAGTACGTTTGATATCCTGATTGGGGGCATGCTGTTTACAGTAATCCAGCATTATCAGGACCCTACAGTATCCTTTCTTCATACCATGCACATATAGGCCACTCGTGTTCCAATGCTCCCTAGTGCACTTTACTGCGTTTGGCATTTGGATAAAATAAATCAAATCAAATCAAATTCCATGTGTGATAAGTCATACAGTGATCTAATATTAGATTCACGAATCACTACAGTATTCATTCATACACAGCATGCATAGCAGTAGCAAATGCAAGCATACAGTAATCCACTGCAAGTGTTACAATTTGCTTCACCAATTCTTCTCAATTCAGAGTAAAAAATCTATTCGTGCTACGATTTGGAGCGAATGGTAAAAAAGGCAAAGCTGCAGCTACTGGCGGTGATGAAGAAGAGGAATCTATGCCCGCAGTAGTATTATTGATCTTATTCGCAGTATATATGCTAATCGGCGGTGCCATATTGACTCCGTATGAAAAAGACTGGACATTCGTGGACGCCGTGTATTTCACGTTCATCAGTTCGTCCAGTATCGGTTTCGGCGACCTTTTACCGAAAGATGAACGATATTTACCACTTACGTTACTTTACGTGGCTTTGGGATTAGCTCTATCCACTGCGGCTATTGACGTATTCGCAGGATACTTGAGACGATTGCATCATTGGGGAGCGAAAATTCGAAATTGCGCTAATAAATTGATTTGGTTCGGCGGGAAGCACGTGACTCTGTCGCAATTAGTGAGCAATATCGGTGTTCAGCTGGGCGTGTCCGAAGATAAGATTCATCAATTGGTGGAGAATTTTGATGAAGTGGTTGTCAGTGCAATACAACAAGTGGAGAGCGGCTTACCGCCAGCTCCTCCGTTGATCGAGGAAGAAGAGAAACCGCCTCCGAAAAGCGTGGGTTATGATATTGATTTCATCGATGAAAGGGATGATCAGCCTCAAGTTGAAGAAGAGGACGAGTATATCCAGCCATAGTCTGAAAAGCGGACACGCCAACCAAGTGCTACTTTTGAGCCTATCTCGGCTCATGCATTACTGACTGATGGAATTTAGATATCGCATCCATGTAATTACTGGAGCTTTCAAATAATGCTGGTGCCAGGCAAAGTGATTTCAATTAGTGATCCAGCATTTATAGTGACGCATAGTTTTTGAATATAGGTACTTGTATTCCTCATTTGAAGGGCACTGTACAGTATATTCTTATCTGTATTTTGCAAATAGTACTGTAATTAATGGATATGCAACTTGTCTGTTCCATGAACCATTGTTTCTGTGAAAATATGAACAAAATTTATGCACAAACCGAAATTCGTACCAGAACATTGGTTCTTTGCTAGAAACCCAACTTCCCTGGGGTAAGTAAACATAGAATTCCCTATTAGGCCGGAACGACCTGGACAAAACTGGTCCCTAAGTAAATCCCCCCAATACATGGAATTTGACCTATAACATTAAACTTGACACAAAATTCACATTTCAATAAATCCACATTCCTAACAACATTTCAATGTAATTACATACACACCATCGAGCAATCAGAAATGCTTTCGTTCATGCTCTGCTCGGCAACTAATTCTGTCAATTCCCAAGATTGCTATTGATGGATCGGGCCATAGTTCGACCAGGCCTAAAATTGAATTTCACTATGACAACCGTGTCATTTTATATTCACTCTATATCCCTAAATTAATTTACATGCAAAGTCACACTTGCGCCACTTTCATTCGAGCTGTTGACTCGAATTTCTCAAAATGAAAGACACATTTTCTTCTACAGTTGAAAGTAATTTCGACCTTTTGTTCTTCATCGGTACTTGGATTGGTAGCCGTTTAACGTCTCTGCAAACAAAATGTAAATGGATTACAATCATTATTCGAATCCTACTTTTCTTGGTTATCCTGTGCCCTTTTTTGCTGCATTCAGCCATAATGTTCCTGAGCTTTGATAGCGGTATAAAATTCGATTTCTATACAGTAATGAAAGTGATTTATTTGGCTCGAATAATGGACTCATGCGGATGTTATCTGATCTCTAATTATGCTAATTACATGTTACACAAGAGGAAATTTTTCGACAAATGCGCCCAATTGGGATGCCCAAGGGCGACATGGACTGAAAAATCGATCAAACGTTGGGGTCGGAACAATAAAATACGAATTGCTGTAGCCGCAGCGGTGTGCATATTCGTAGAAATCTTTGCAGTTCTACAGTATTTCAGTAAATTCGTGGATATCCCAGAATTTCATTTTGACAAGTCGTTGGAAATCTTGTCCTTGCCGACCATGGCAGGCAGGGTTCTAATGAGCATTAGCGACTGTGTGGCCATTATTCACGCCTGCTATCACACCATTTATTATTGGGCTCTATGCGATATCGTGCGTTTACATTTTCGCACCACATGCATCAGTATGAAAGAGGAGACCGGGGCCACGTTTTCGAAAAGTTTAGTCGACAAGTATCATTCGGAATATGGGCGTCTGATATCATTGATAAGGAATCTGGATAAAGGCTTCAGATTCTCTTGTCTGACGCAACTGGCATTAGTCATCATTGGAATTTGTTTCTGTGCAGTCCTATATGTCACTGAATCATCATACGAACCGATACAGTTCGCCAGTCTGGCTATAACTGAATTGTCAGTTTTTTTCTTATTTTTGTGCATTGTCATACCAGCCATTCAGTTGAAAGTGCAGGTAAATCGATCTGGTTTTTCTGTGATTGATGTCGACCAAAATGTGCATTTACAGGCTGAGAAGGGAAGAAATATACTTCACAAGTGGTTTTTGAAATATCAGGCAGCTTGCGATGCCAAGGGGCAAGAGATAAATGAGGCAACCACTTGTGGTATGCGTTGTTTCTTGGGAAGATCATTCTTGCTATTCCAGGCAAATCGCAACTCGTATTCATCATTCATGCATTTTCTGACCTCAGCTGAAATTGGTATCACGGTTGGATCGTTTGCGCAATTGGATGCACCATTGCTACTGACGGTAATAACAGGCATCCTGCCAGCTGTTCGTTTCTCATACAAGGCTTATTTCAGGTATATTCAGTCATCTTGACTTATTTCTTGGTGATCGTTCAATTGAACATGCCAGCCAATTGCAAATTCGATTTTACTAACGTGACCAATTCCACCCATTTTTGTGATCTTGCACAAGAATATTGTGGAAGGAATTTATGATAACGCGATTGATAACCTTGAACAAGTGAATCCAATCTTGCTGAGAGAACAAAACTTATTATGATAAGGATGAAGAGTTCCATTATTTCTAGGGAAAGATGCACTTGTGATAAGCTATCAATCATCGAGTCCAAAGAATCCTCTCATCAATACAGGCAGACCTGACTTAGCATCAGACACAAATATATTCACGATCCGTTCATTATGCTGATGTTATTAATTTCAACGATTGTCTGAATAAATAATATAGCATCATTGTCAAGGGTAATTTAAATTCAGCCAATCTTCGCCTGGAGCATTACACACTTCGATTTCTCGAAGTAGAGAGGGTCTTGACTCGCAGTGAACTAAGGTTGATGGAAAATATGAATTCTAGCGTCTCAAATTCAACAGCTGATATGAGTACAGCGGATACAGTTCTCTTCTATGGTTTCTTTGTTGCTGGTATCTCTGGTTCCGGCGTGAATGTCTTTCTTTTCCTTCTTGTACTCTATGAAAAATCTCTTCTGAAGGCGGATTATATTTTCTTTATTCTGAATCGTTGCTTAATCGATACCATGATATCCCTGCACTTCATTGTATTGCAACCAATGGGCATCATGGATGAAAAAAGCGATTCAAATTGGTGCCAGGCAGCTGGAGCCGCAGGAATTTGGCTACTCTATGCTTCAGTATTATCCGAACCATACTTAGCATTATCTCGAATCGTATCATTATGTCACCCTAATCATTATCCAAAAATATTCAAAAAACGCAATATAATCGCCATGTGCCTTTCGGTTTGGCTGATGGGTTTTCTGCTTACTATACATCACTGGCTTGAGAAAACCATTGGGAGGGTCCCTGGGTTCTTTTGCAATGCAAAGCCAAACAGAAGCGCTATTATTTCAATGCTACTAATTGAAGCGCCGACCGTTTCGTGTGCTCAGTTAATACTTGTATTTTCTTACTACAAAATTCGCAAATTTTTATTTAATCATCACCAGAACAATATGGCTATTTCGGAATCGAGGATAAAAGAAAGCAAATCGCTGTTAAGATATATAGCTGTCACAGCAATTTTGCCACCTTTGCTCGAAACCCCAGCAGTGATTGCGTACATATTGAGCATGTATGACATGGCGACTGATTATGTCATGTTAGCAGGAACGCTGATAGTGATATTTTTACCAGTAGCCAACCCGATGTCAACCGTGGTGATTATTCGGCCATTGAGAGAAGCATTGATTCGATGGTATCGCAACATATTCAAAAGTGATCAAGTTAGCCCGATTATGATTAGCATGCAACATGCATGAACTACTATCTGATAACGAATACACTTTTGAGACCAATTAAGTCTTGCTGATTACATTTTAGTAGTCACGCCTATAAACCAAAAAGGTCGTTTGGAATAGGCTCGCTCGATGTTCAGCTTCGTGGAAATTGAATTAATCCCAAGATTGCCACTTTTGATGGATTGGCGTAGGGCAATGAAGCCTGAATTTAATTTTTCACTATGACAACCATGTCATTCGATGCTCTTCACCCCTTGGATTGCCAATTTATTGAATTGGTAGCTCCTATTCCTACAGGCAATGACCTCAGTCTGGTGCAGTCGTTCCAGCCCTCACCTTTCCAACATGAATGATTCCTTCTCAATTACCATCCAAAGTACATTCAATCTGCTTTTCTTGCTCGGCACAATCACTGGTGGCCGCTTGACAACCGCTGTTCAAAAATGTAAATGGACAACCATCATTATCCGCATTCTTCTATTTTGTTTCATTCTGGTCCTGTACTTCACACATGCGATCATATTGATCTTGAGTTTCGATACCTTAAAATTAGAATTTTATAACGTATACAAAGTCATATGGCTGGTTCGGAACATCGATTTCTGTAGTTCATTTCTGATTTCCAATTACGCCGACTATATGTTGCGTAATAGGAAATTTTTCGACAAATGTGTCCAGCTCGGATGTCCAAGAGTGACTTCGCCTGAGAAACCGCTGAAATGCTGGAGTTGGTTTAATAAAGTAAAAGCCGTCTTTTTCCTACAAATGTGCATCATGATGGTGGTCACTACCGCTTTGCAACATTCGGATTCCATTGTGGATACGAAAGAATTCCATTTACCTAAGGGATGGAAAATCATGTCCATCCCTGCCACGGTTGGGAAAATTCTTATGACTTTAGCCGATTCCATGTCGCTTGTTCATTGTTGTTATCACATCTATTATTATTGGTCTCTGTGCGATATTGTGCGCCTTCACTTCCGCATAACATGCATCAGTATGAAAGAAGAAACGGGACCAGCATTTTCGAAAAAGCTGATCGATCAATATCACGCAGAATATGGGCGTCTGATCTCATTGATCCGCTCGATCGATAAAGGCTTCAGATTCTCATGCCTGACGCAATTGGCATTCGTAATCGTTGGATTGTGTTTTTGCATAACTTCATTCGCGAACGGAAGATACAACAGCATAGTGGAATTGGGAACACTGTTTTCAATGGAAATGGTTATGCTGATTTTATTCTTCTGCATCGTTATACCTGGAATTCAGCTGAAATTGCAGGTAAGGTATGGGTCATGTGGTATGTTTGTGGTAATTGGAATATTTGCAGGCAGATAAAGGAAGAAGTATCCTGCATAAATGGTTTCTGAAGTATCATGCTTTTTGTGATTCCATCGGGAATGAAGTAAATGAAGTAAGCTGATTAGTGGCCATCTGGAAGTACTGTGCTTGGAAGGGATAGAAGGGGCCAAAATTGATCGATACATGCACGTATGGTACTGTACATGTACAGTAGACACTGATCGAATCTTTTTCAGACAAATCGCCATGCCTATACGATATTCATGAACTTTCTGACCTCAGCCGAAACTGGCATCACGGTTGGATCATTTGCACAATTGGACGCACCATTACTAATGACAGTGAGTCTTTTTGATCAATGGCTACATCAACTTTGAGTATTTTGCATATGATTTCAGGTATTTTCCGTGATCCTAACCTACGTCCTGGTGATCATTCAATTCGACATGCCAGCAAATTGTCAATTCGATTCATCTAAACTTCCGAATATGACCAGCTTTTGTCACGAACATTGCGGAGGCATTCTGTGATCACTTTGGTGAATTTGGAGCATGTGATTTTGGTCGCACTTTTACGACAATTACATATGAATAATGGACATTGCAAGTTAATAAAATTGCCTTAGCCATGGTTAATCGACCGATCTCGTGTAGCATTTGGAAAATTTACCTTGTCGTCAAGGCTGATTGGAAATTCTAAATAGGCAATTCCCAAGATTGTATTCTTGATGGAGTGGGTCAGGCGAGGCGAAGCCTGAAATTAATTTTCGCCATGACAACCATGTCATCACGCCCTTTTCAGTTCTCACTTGACAGTGCATATAGGCCCTTGATTCTGACCTAAGCTGAAATGACTTCACCTGTTTCCAACATGAAGACCACCTTTTCCGATACCGTCCATAATACTTTTAACCTTGTGTTTTTAATCGGCACTTTAACTGGTGGCCGTTTGTCAACCGTTATATCAAAATGCAAATGGATAATTATAATTTTTCGAATTCTTGTATTTTGTGCCATATCAGCCCTGTACATTGGGACCGGAATCGTGTTATTTCTGTCCTTCGACAATATCACCTTCGAAATCTACAATGCATACAAATTGATCTGGCTGGTTCGCCTGGTCGATTCTATCGGCTGTTTCCTGATCTCCAATTGCGCTGATCACATGTTGCGCAAAAGGAAATTTTTCGAGAAATGCGCTCTACTGGGATGCCCTAGGGCTACGTTGCCTGAAAAATCAATCCAATGTTGGAGCCGCATGGTTAAAATTAGATTTGCCATCGGAGCAATCTTTTGCGTTGTGATTCAAATCACCAGCTGTCTTCTATATTCGAATCTTCTACTCGATATCAAACCCTTCAATTTGGACAAGGGATTCGATCAGTTGCACATTCCAGACGCATTGCGAGTGGTTCTTCCGAGTTTGTACGAATTCGTGGTAAATGTTCAATCCTGTTATCACACGCTTTATTATTGGTCACTCTGCGATATCGTGAGATTACATTTTCGCAACACATGCATTAGCATGAAAGAAGAGAGCGGATCCACATTTTCGAAACGACTAATCGATAAGTACCATGCTGAATATGGACGGTTGATATCACTGATCAGGAATCTGGATACAGGCTTCAGATTCACCTGCTTGACACAATTGACATTGGTAATAATCGGATTATGCTTCACACTCGTCTTGATCACAACCGGATCTTACGATACCAAACACATAGCATTCATATCTACACTCGAAACGAATATGCTGGCTTTATTCCTGTGCATTGTCGTACCGGCTATTCAGCTGAAAGTTCAAGTACAAGCAAACTGGCAATATTGCAAATTTTCTCAAAGCTAATCCTGCTTTTGCAGGCTGAGAAAGGGAGGAATATCCTACATAAATGGCTTCTGAAATATCAATCTGTATGCGATACCATTGGGCAAGAAATCAATGAAGTTAGCTGAACAGTACCCACTTTGACCTGGCAGCGTGTCTGTCGCATTGCGCAATTCAATTCAGCCAGAACTGTACGCACTTCACCAATGATTCATTTTAGGCCAATCGGCACGCGTATTCATCATTCATGCATTTCCTGACCACAGCAGAAATCGGTATTACGGTTGGATCATTTGCGCAATTAGATGCGCCATTGCTAATGACTGTAAGTAGTGTTTTCAATCAGTTAAAATATC
Source organism: Discolaimus major (assembly GCA_034695185.1). Taxonomy (NCBI): domain Eukaryota; kingdom Metazoa; phylum Nematoda; class Enoplea; order Dorylaimida; family Qudsianematidae; genus Discolaimus; species Discolaimus major. Next base: position 19,615 of record JAQIWJ010000283.1, read on the forward strand.
TTAGAAATCTCTTTTTAGGTATTCTCTGTGATCCTGACCTATTTTCTGGTTATCGTTCAATTCCTTATGCCAGCCAATTGCCAATTCGATTTCAATAACACATCGAATATCAGTAATTTCTGTCATGAACATTGCGGAGGCGTCATGCGATTCCCATAGTGATATGAATTTATTTGATCGCATTATGGTGCACTTGCAAATATTTGATTTGTGAATAAAAGCTTCTGGAAAATGGATTTTCACTGGTGCACTTTACATGTAATTGCTGTTGCTTCAGGTAAATCATAGGGTCGAATTTCCACGATTAGGTTCAAGAGAATTACAAACTGTTAGAGCAGCTGCAGCAGCAGAAATTTTGCCAAGTATACATCAGACAGCTCATTCGTCTACGAAAATCAGGCCAGATCACAGCTAACAACCAAATGTCACTTGATGCTCTCCTCAAGGCAAGCTTTGTGCATGCGTACATCAAAGTATATCAGCAGTTCTTCAAAGACAAGCATTACGGACTCTCTAATCAATAACATCGTTCACAAATTCCATGTTTGCGGACTGCTAATCACAAAAGCACTGACTTGATCACTTTTGAAAACGTTGGGATACCATCTTATCAATGCTTTTCTCAGTGGCCGAATAACCAGAACAGTTGATATTGGGTTGGCAACTGGTAAAAATATCAACAACAGCGTTGCTGCTACCATATAATATTCATTCACCATATGTTCGTCATACATGTGCACCTCACCGACAATTGTCACTGGGCTTTCGAACAAAATAGGCAAAATCGCCGTGACAGCAATGTATCTTAACAGCGACCTATTTTCTTTTAACCTTGACTCAGGCATGGCCATGTTATTTTTATTGTGATTAATTAGGTGTTTGCGAATTTTGTAATAACAGAATACCAAAATGAATTGACAACACAAAACAATTGGGACATCAAATAATATGGTTGCAAAAATTTTGCTCCTTTCTAGTTTGAGACTGCAGAAAAATCCAGGGATCCTACCGATCGATTTTTCAAGCAAGTGATTTGTAATAACTGATAAGGCGATAAGCCAAACTGAAATACACATGGCAATACTATTGCGCTTTGAAAATATTCTTAGATAACTGTTTGGGTGACATAGCGAAATGTATCGCGATAATGCCAAAAATGGTTCAGATAGTATTGAAGCGAAATAGAGTGAGAGAGCTGCAACTCCAGCTGTTTGACACCATACTGATTCGCTCGTTTGATATTTGACACCAAGAGGTTGCAATACAATGAAATGAAATGATAACATTGTGTCAATACCACAACGGTTCAATATGAAAGGAATATAGTCTGTCTTGAGGAGAGATTTTTCGTAGAATACAATTACAATTAACAAGCAATTAGCTCCCAGACCACAAATCCCAGCAATGAACAAGCCATAAAAGAGTACTGTATCCGCTGGACCCATTTCATTCGTGGAATTTGAGTAGCTAGAAGTCATATTTTCTGTCATCCTAATACCTTATGAACCAAGACCTTGCTGATGCTTTAGAAAACCAAGTTATATAAAGCTCTGTGTGAAAGCTGGGTGATTTTGAATCCCCCTAGATAAAAATACTATGTAGCAGTGCGAAAAGAAATCATTGCAATTCATGGTAACATCATAATGAGCTGATGGTGAATGTATTTGTAGCGTTGCCTAAAGAGTCGAAGTCAACATGCACTAATGAAACAATGCGTTAGTTTTCTGAATGAAGAAAGCGATCGAAAATGAGTTATATTTGCGATCAAGCTATGAAACTGTTAATCACGCCTATGATGTCCTGCATGATAGGTCCCCTTCTAAAGATTGTTGTCATTTGCTTGAATTTACCTGTTTCATAACCAGCAGCTTGTCAAAAATTTAGCTTTTGTGACCAAAAGTTAGCGTGATCAAATTATTTGGCATGCAGTCAATTTAGCATACTGTGCATATTTTGCAATGCCCACTTTGATTCACATATGTACTATGCAATGTGATAGGTTTAGTGTAATAAGTTTTTGTGTGGTTCTGTTGGTTGATCAATGAGACATGTTCACCAGCGATTGAAATGAAGGATAAAGAAATGGCTTTTTCATCCCAATGCGAATTCACCATTAAAAGTCTCTCTTTCACCCTCCTGAACAAAAGATGCATCTTTGCAATTGTCACAACCGCGCCCAAAGTGCGTATGGTTCGGCCTTCAGAACCACGCGTAATTGAGATTACTTTATTCCAATGCACCGATGGGCCAGTAAACGCAGGATAGGACGAGACATCTTCACTTCCGTCACCAATGGTTATATACACCTAACCAAATCAGGTTATGCATTACACGATATAACCTACCAGGTAACATTGCCCAATAAAGTGAATGCGCAACCTTCTCTCATTGCATGACCTAAATTACCCAATCCCAAACATGTGACTTTCAATAGAATGCGAATACGTGACAAATTTCGAGAATGGAAGGGAGTATTGTAAGTTAGCAAGGTAATGGCCCCGTGCGGTCAGCAGGTGCTTTCCGAGCTAAATTTGAGGCAAGCAAGACTGCGCCTTGATCCTGATGATTCAAAAGGCATCCGATTCTGGTTGCATAAATCATTGCTGTGTCAATTTGAATCTAGTCAGAATTTTTTCCTTTTTCACATGGACCCACACCATGCCCAAAGAAGCTTTTTCTTTTGGTCATACTGTCATTTCGCGTGCATTTTTTTCATTGGCCTTTACATGCTCCCTATTAGCAGGGCCGAGTAAGCTTCAGGCTTCGGGCATGAGCTTTTTCGCGTCCCAATCACAGCCTAAAGCTTACGTTTTCAGAAGCTATCTCAAAACCTTTCCCCAGTTTATATTATTAGTGCAGCAGGATAAAGTTGATCAATATCTTGTCTTGATCATCATTACATTAGGTGGATGGCATCAGTTCATGGGCGATTGTTTTAGTCGACTTTTAGTCAGTGGATGTTTCAGATTTCGTCGTGTGCAGTTGCTCCAGACATCGTGTGAAATATTCCAGAAATTTGTTATCCCAGGCTGTGCAGCTGAACATTCAAATGGCTACAGTAATCCGTGGTTGTGCACAACGCCCAATCGCGTCACAGATGCACCATCATAATTCTTCTACTTTATGCCTTCCTATCGGTGGTAGATATGCGTAGTGATCACACCCTTGGGTCGTGGTGTCGAACTTCTTCGTATCCTTGTAATACCAGGAGAATAATTCGTATGATTGCTCTTGATGCCAATAGTTGAATCCACGACACCAGATGAAACCGTCGCAATATGTGACGCAATCATTTCCTTTCGCAGTATTGTTGAAACTTTCCACAACCATTTCTCGCATGCAATAGTTGATGACGATTGTGAAATTTTTCCTCAAAGGGGCAGATATAGGCGAGGTAATTTTGGCTTGACCTGGCTTTGTTTATCCTTTCTGCAAGTATGGACAAATGGACAATACATTGACAAATTGAAGAGGAAAATGTAGGTCAATAAGATGATGTGTATTCTAATGAGAAAACACTGCATACACTTTTGAGGAAGGGAGGGATTATCTGAGCTGTTCAGTTGGGGTCACCTTATGACCTTATTTTTCTCATTCCTCATGAGTTGTATGCATTGGAAAAAAGGAAAAAGGGTTCTACCAGTTGCGCGTTTATTCCGCTTAGGGGCGCTGTCGACCGGGAATGTACGCCCAAGCCACTGGCCAATCAGAATGCGTAAAGTGCGCAAGGGGGAGGAGCCGTAAGGAAATTAGTATTATAGATCCATGAAAAAAGCGGTAAAACCGCATAAAAATCCAGACAGACGACTTGCACAATCTAAAGTCGAAGTGCGAAATCTGCGGTCGTCTGTCCGGTGCCCGATGGCTGTGCATAGGTTTATCTTGGTATGCCTTGTTTGAAAGGAGAAACGAATGCCGAATGACAGTAAATGGTTCAGAACATGCGATAGTGTCCCACAAGTTACATAAAATTTTTGATCAAACCAGAGCATTTCTGTGGTCTAGTTAAAACACTTGCTATGGATAATCATGATTACAAGGTGACCAATGAGAAACTGAACAGGTGGATATCAGTTTTTGTAAAGTCAGATAACCGAGGAACAATGTTTGATATGTTGTCATTTTATCTACCTAATGCCATTTTCACGACAATATCCATGTGCTAAATTATCTTACTAACCTGCTTGTGATGAGGTGGTTGGGTTATTTACTACAATACGTATTGTAAAAGTCAAAGCAAACTTACGTTACCACTGTACTGTTTGAAGTGGAATGCCAAAATTAGCTTCTTTTAATACCGAATGTTTGATGGGTCAGATTACTGCCCAATAAATGCTCTGGTGAAGCTGTTGATCCATGGTAAAAGTCAAGCCTCGTTTTAACTGGGCACCGGACAGACGACCTTCGATTTCGCACTTCGACTTTAGATTGTGCAAGTCGTCTGTCTGGATTTTTATGCGGTTTTACCGCTTTTTTCATGGATATCAAACATTTTTTAAAATGGTTATGTAAACTGATTTGCGTGGCAGGGCCCCGCACTGAAAAAGCTCCGACAGACTAGCAGCAAAAAACTTGTTGCCCACATTTTCAACTGGTTGTGCAATAACTTTCAACATGAGCTATTCTAAGCTGCAGCCACCTCCTTCCAATAAAACACTGACTGGTAAAGTACAAACCTATGTTAACGCCCACTTTGTTGCAACAGTGCAAACTCATTCGAAACATTGCAACCTTCTATGTCTGGAAGTGCAATATAGTATGCATGCAAACGTATGATGAAACATAGGCGATCCGTCGAATAATTAAGTGATCACAACTTTTTAATGAATAAACCTATTTTATTCAAATATAGCAAAGCGACTAATTATACATCTACGCATTTTTTTCATACCACTTTTGTCATTAGTAAAAATTCCGGTCAGGCTGTAGGCTTGACTGAACAAAGTGTGCCTTTCAAGTCTTTCAAGTCTGTCGTCTGTCTAAAGGGGCACTGCCGCGCCCCTTTGATATAGAAGATGAAGGGTAGTTCAAAATCAACCTAACGTCACCTTGACCGATCATTACACACCTTGGTTCTCCACGGATCAGCAAGGCCTTCATTCGTAACTGAAGAAAGCTCAAGAACGAAATACAGTATGAATTCTAGCGACTCAAATTCCTCATCAGAGATGAGTCCAGCGGATACAGTACTCTTCTACAGCCTCTTCCTCGTTGGTACGTGTGGTTTCGGAGTTAACTTCTTGCTGGTACTGCTGGTATTCTATGAAAAATCTCTACTCAAAACGGACTATATTCCTTTTATATTTAACCGTTGTGATATAGACACCATGCTATCGTTGAATTTCATTCTAATGCAGCCAATTGGTGTCAAATATCAAACGAGCGAATCGGTATGGTGTCAAACAGCTGGAGCTGCGTCTGCCTTACTTTATTTCGCTACAATATTGTCAGAACCGTATTTGGCATTATCTCGATATGTATCACTATGTCACCCGAATAAATATGAAAGAATATTTAGCAAGCGGAACATATTTGCCATGTGCATTTCAGCAAGGGCGGATTTAGGGGGTATGCGGGGTATGGCGGCCGCATACCCCTTGGCAGGCTGAGAAAAATTTTTCTGCTGATTTTGGCAAGTTTGACCGCAATTTTCCAAAAT
>JAQIWJ010000284.1:0-25272 GCA_034695185.1 Discolaimus major
TGCACCATATGAGCTCTCTCTTTCCTGAAATTTTGGCTGAGATCTGGAGTTGCTTATCGAGAACGTTCCCTTGTGAGAGCCATTTTTTTTTATCATTATTTATAAATTGCATTCGAAGCACATTCGCAAAGAAGCTTCAAAATTTGACGTACATTTTGCAATTGCCTCTTTAGCAGGATAAATGATCCATGTCACGAATCACTCGAAAATGTTGCTGAAGAAAAATTTACGATTACGTGGCAATTGAGGATCAAATATTGTGAGGACATTTTTCTAAACTGGATTTTTACCTTCAATATCATAGATAGAGGCGGCATTGGCACATTTTCTTGTATAGTTGACCATGCTGCATCGACTGATCGCGATTTGATCAGCAAAAAATCAGTATTTCACAAAATCGATATTCTGATCACCTCGATCAGTATTGATTTTACGCAAAAATAAACGCTGCTGTCTTATTCAGCATATCGACTTATGCTAGAAAATATGCTTTCATATACATTCTTTCAAATATTGCTTAGATAAAGCGGTTTGAAAATGGGTGATTTTGGGACAGGACACAAGTACATATTTCGGTATTGAATTTTTGCCTAATTGCGTAATAGAGGCGATCCAAGGATGACTTTTTAGACAATCGATGATGCTGCGTCCAATGATCACATTCTGATCAATCAGAAATCGATATTTGCAAATCGATAATTTTGATCAACCCTCAAATTTGAGGAGATAAAAGATAAATAGGCTTCACAGTAAAGACAGCATGGTCAATGATGCCACAAAATCAGTCATTCATGGGCATAAATCTGAATTCCCAATCTCTAATCATTCTATAATTCAAATTCTGGAAGGTCAACGACCTCATACATACAATAAAATGGCGTTCATAAATATAAATTGCACAGCCAAATATGACCAGATAAAATCTCATCACATTAAAAGGGGTCATGTATGTAACCCGCGCATGTAAAACAAGGCTCATGAAATGAAGGCTAAAAATTGGGGAAATTTCTATTTTGAGCAGTCCATGAATTCGTTGTCGGATGAATATTCAACTACTCTTCTTCTCCTGAACGCTGCTGCCGGCTAATAATTTCGGTACCAAATCACTGTCGCATTCGGCTTTCGTCGACCACCAATCGTTCAAATCCTTGTACGATTTCGATCGAATCGGTGTTTCCCATAAACGTTTACATAATTTACAAAAGCACCACGGTCGTTCGTATTGATTATGATCTCGTCCATTTAAATACACGACTTCATATTGACGTTTCCATTCGAAACGTTGAGCGTACAAATTCGGATCGGCCATCAACGTATTCAAATATTCGGCCAACGATCGAGGCGAATCGAAATCATCGGCCGCAATGAACGAATCGTGCGGTGCGTGGTTGGAGATGACGGATCGTTTCAATACGATCACCACGATGTTCAGTGTCATTTTCTCCCAGAATTTCTCCGTTGCGTAATCCTTGCATAGGCTATTCTCGAAGGCCAAATAGAATTTATACTGACGTTCTAATAATCCATTGCAATCGGTCTCTTTCGAGCAATGCATCGTTCCGCAACCGCCGAAAATATCCACGTCGATGTATTTCCTCAATTCGGATACGTATTTGTCTCGACCACTGGGGGCTCCGCAATTACTCACGAACCAGGCGATCGATCGATCTGAAATTGGAGGATTACTGTAGTGCATGTTGATGATGGAAAAGGTCAATTGGAGACCACTAAATCTCAATGAGATTTGGCCATATCAGCATTATCAATGATACAGTATCCCTTGCGCAATGGGGTGATCGAATTTTTTGCGCGTATTCAAATCCAACTTACTCTTCCCAGCGATCAGTGAAGATAAATTCCCTGGTACGCGTCGTAATATTTTCTTCCTTTTGATCACGTACCCGTACGGACAAGGGATATCGGCGTCTCGTCGATAACCCAATGTTAAATTGAAGAAATCTTTGGCCGATCGTCCATCCACGCTCATGTGCATGGGTGATTCTTGCGTGAAGAATACGTAGAATTGCCAAGGCGCTCGAAATGTCGGAATTCCGCTCATTCCATTATGAAATACGACCGCGTGACTTTGATTCAATAATTGTCGATCATCCGTGATCGCGCAATCGAATTCCGGACATCCGCCTAAATGTTGAGGTCCGATCTCTCCGCTGTACCACATTAATATGATTTTCTTCATCTTATTCTTCCTTGGTGAACTGGAGATTTCTTGCGGAATCCCGCCGAATACGGAATGTTCATCCACTTGCGAACCGCGGGAATCCTGAATTTCGTGCGAATCATAATCGAACGACGTTTGATCATCGATCATCGAATGCCATAAAGCGATCAATATAATAATACATAAATAAGCGGCTATAGAGAATGTTCTCAATAATCGACCGAACCGCATGTCTGAAAACGTTTTTTCTGGATTCTCACATCGGCGGAGGCGGATGATGGCTTCACTGGCACACAAGCAACGGATACGAAATGAAATTAGGATTTTACATTTGAATAGGCCGTGTAAATTCTTGGAAGATTCGTTCGCTTTTTACGCGCTGACAGAAAAAGGATATGTTTAGAATATTCTCTATCAATTTTCATCCATGGCCATGTTCCCGTGACCGCCTTTTCATCCTAGTCTCTCTCGTTCATATCAGTTTCCGTATTCGTAATCACTAGTGGAACACGTGGATCTACATAGGCGGAATGGAGAAACGACATGAAAAAGAACGGAATTGATGGATAATTTTCGGTCTCCAACCCCACGTTTGATTGCTACTTGGTAACAAGAAGCCTAGGTGCTAGAGAAACACACGGTTTTCAATTATAGCCCCTCCCTAGAACGTAATAGATGGGGATTCCGTTAGAAAAACGCCTATTTTTTGTGCCTAGCTAAGGTGCTATTTTAAAATTAACATTCCTGTTGGTGGCTGGAAGGATCTTCAGAAGGGGGGAGGGGGTCGATCGAACAAGAAATACTTTCCGGTTACTTGATCATGCGTAAACTTCATTGCTAATTCTGAACAGAAGTTCATCTTTCTCGGAGCATGGAAATGGCGTGTTAGCAATTTCATGGATTAGCCTCAAAGACTAGCATGGGGTCGTGGAATGTTTGGTAACCATGGCCAGTTGGCAAATAAAAGATTCAGCTAATGGTGATGTGGTATTCATCCTCTTGGCCAATGTGTCCTATGTACATAATAGCATAAAAGATGTGTGAATCGATACATTAATGGAACTAGTTTCCTTTTACACACTATTTCCAGAGGGCAAACCGCAATTGTGTCCCCCATGGCCCAGGAGATGTGAAGAATACTCGAATTTTAAAAGGCTAATATCGAAATTTCCAAAAACCCACGCCCGCAATTTACTTTGATGAATATCGAGAAGCGGTTCGGCCTCTTGTTCTCTATTTACATTCCGTGCTTTAGCTCAACATAATCGTTATCTACTCTTTTCATATCAAGCAAAATAGCCTCTTCAATGAGGAGATGAGTGTAAATAATGTGTACATATTGAAATTTACCAAAATGGATGCATTTTGAATGGTGATTTTTGTGCAGAAAATTGCAAATAATGTGATCATTGGGCAATGTTCACCTGTGAAAGACTGATTGGATCCATTGCGAAGTGGACAATGTGAAAAGGGGTCCTGTTTCATTGCATGATTGACAGGTGTATAATAGAATCCCATCTGATGTAATATGTTATGCAGTTTGAGGCTGATTGTCAAAATTGCACGCAAGCATTATGTTTATCATAAAATTGAGGAAGACACTCATCAATTATGCATTTATGCAAATAATCCAATGATTGCATTCAAATTATTTTAAAATCTTGGCCTCTGAAATGACGTTACATTCGCAAGAAGAGAAGTCAAAAAGCATACTGGAGTCGACTCTGGGTATACTGTAACCGCTTGGACTCTGTCTGGCTGGAGTCAATGAACGGTCCTGGGTTGTACTGTAATAACCGCATGATCATCTCCGAATGGAGAATCCGCATTGTTGACCTCAGAAATGGGGAAATCACCAGTACAAAATTATGGTCATATCCATTGACTGGAAGCAAAAAACGGGGTTGCTGCCAAGCCTAATGCATTGCACGCACCTTTGGCATGCTTCCAATGAACATGCCCATTCATCAGTCATCAAAGTAATAGGAACATTTTGGCAGTGAATATCTTTTAACAGAAAAATCGGGATTTTATGTTATTATCCAACGCACATACTGTAGTGATGCATTGGCCGATCAAAAAGATCAGTATGATTTGCAATTGATCATACAACTGCTAGTGATATCTTCAATTTTGCCTGGATCGATAAAAATGCGTTTTCCAAAGGCCATACATGAAAGCAAGAGGCGGAGCTAAAAATGGCAGCATCGTCCTGGCAGCAATCCGCCTGCTCATTGTACGTTTCTCCTTGACCTGTGCGGTTGTTTCGTAGACGTCGTCCTTTTTGGAAGTTGGAAAGAATCATTCATCGTGTAACCATTGGAAAGAATTCACTGGAGGAAAAATGGGCCGATTCTCGTGTCAAGCTATGGGATTCGCTTTCTTCGTCACTCACATGATTCTCGACTGGATCATTCTGATCATGGGATTCGCTCCGTATTGCGGCGGTTGCGCTTGGGGCTTAGCTCAGGGCTACTACTTCTTCGGATCAAGCGGCGTGGCTGTATTCTCCATCATCATCAACGCTATTTGGGCAGTATTCCAATGCATGCCGGCTTCGCAATGGTCCATGGCCGTATTCGCTGGAGCAACGACGGTTGGAGGAGATGCCGATCACGTGGTGATCGCGTCGTCGCGATGCGTCTGTCCCCGTTGGCCGTTCGTCATCTTCTTGACGTTCTGGTATTTCGTCGCCGCTATTCTCATGGCCGTATGGACAAGCTGGTTGAACACGCATGTTGGCTACCTGGTAAGATTGCTTTTCAGTTTAAAATATCCTTTTATTGAGAAGCCTTATTTTCAGTCTGGCGTATGGGTCGTCGAAACGATCCTTACTTGGATCCACATGTTCATCTACGTCGGGGAACTCGTGTACGTGTTCAAGAAACAAGCCATGTACGATGGCGAGATCCCGGCCCAAGTGGTGGTGTGATCAGAAAGGAAATGAACCAAAGGTGAGAGAATCGATTTTCTCATGATCACATGGATCGTGATTTCATTGTTCGCATGCGACTGGTAGGAGATTCGATGTTGACTATTCTCGCGTGTATTTCTCTCGCTCCCATTTCCATGTTCAATGTATGTGCTTATTCGGTTGTCAACGCCCATACTCGTGTTGATTCTGCAAATATACGGTGGCTGCGAAAATTCGACTGATTTATGAAAATTCTCACGTCAGCATTGGCTGGGATGAAAAATTGATTGGAAATTTTTATTCTAAACCTCAACCGCCATAACCTGATCCCCCCATTCAAATAATGCTTATGACAAAACTGAATGAGCACACGTGCTAAAGTATGGTTATTGATTCTCAGGTTAGACCAAAAGACAGGAGGGCAGAGGGGATCAGCTTATGGCGGTTGAGGTTTAGATTGAGCATATGCCGATTTTGATGTTCTGGTCGGGTGAGATGGTCACTGTTCAATGCCATTTGGGCTAATGACCAATCAAATCTGGTCATGCATGTCAGCTGACTTTATTGCATTCTGATTGGTCAGGCGCAGGGCGGTTACAGTATGCCAGCTGGAGGATTCAGCCATTGGCAGTGCGTGCGCAAGATCAGCATGCAATTGAATTGGTCAAAAGAATCCCGTGGCCTGATGCAAATTATCTGTGAGCTCTGATTGGCCGATTTGTGGTCACGTGATTATGCATGTGATCTTCATGACTGCCCATTGGTCGACTGGTTATTTCGCACGCGCATGCATAAAATATCCCAATGCGAATATACCATTAAAAACTGCGCAATTTCGTATCATATGATCAACGTTCATACATTGCATCACTCTCGATTTGCAACGTACGTTCGAGGAATCGTATTTGCGGATCGACTAATCGTACGCCTTTGGTCAACGGAATCGGTAAACCAGCATCTAAACGCTTATTCACTGCGGTTTCTAATTTCGGTTGTAAAACTGCCGGTAAACCGGCTTCCAATTGAATGCTCGTGAGGAAATCCAGTTCCGGTTGTAAAACTTTCATCATCAATTCGGTGATATTCACTTTTCCTGTAATATTACCATTCTCAACAGATACTTTTACTTTAGCCGAAATATGAACGCTGGCAACCATTATTGTGTGATTAATCTGAGCCCGACCATTGGACGATATTCTCGCGTACAACGTCATTGTACCGTTGACCACCACAGACGCAGTGCCGTTATTGTGAATTTGCAAAACGGGCGGCGATGTTGTGGACAATGCTAATTCGGCTGCGTCCGTTTGCGGTGATAAACTCCTCACCAAATCCGGTACCTCGGATCCTAAGCATTTTTTGCCCGGATCACAGCGGAATTTCAAATATGGGCCTAATTTTGGGGTGGTACGATCGAAGACGAAACTTGTTCTCTTGGCTAAATGAGCCAAATATAGGATATCGTTGATGACCTTATCATTGATCCAGGCGTAGAACATACGATTCCCTGGTATACCAGAGGCCGTTGGCCGAGAGACGGAGCGAATTGGAGGCGTACGGTCTCTTGAAATTTCGCCTGAAAAATATTCTTTTGGTTGCTTTGCGAAAAAGCAATGATAGCCAGAAAACAAGCGCTTTCAGTACCTAGCTGCGCGGCATACTGTAGCAAAATTCTGACCACTGGGTCAAATTGGGGGTCTATCTGGACCACGAGAAGCACATTTGGACAATGCCTTCAGCAAGCCAAACAGGCAATCCAATTTACCTTTCAAAGCCAACTCAATGAATTCGCTATTGATGACCGGATCTGAAGCTAATCCATAATCCACACTGAACAATTCGCCGACTTTCTTTTGTACAGGAAACGAGGCTAATTTTGCATTGATATTCTTCATCATGAATTCCTTGGCTTTCTTACAAACGGTCTCCTGGATTTTGGGTTTCAATTTTTGCGAAATTTTGCCCCGAAATAAATTCAATATCCAACCCACCAGGCCGCCTTTGGCTTTGAATTCGAATTTCCCAATCGTGGCATTACAATTGGCCGATAAGATTTTCGGACGCCCATCGTCGTTGCGTCCGAATTGTGCGCCTAATCTGATATCCACTTCATCCGCGGATGCTCTGATATCCAAGGTTTTACAAATCTTAGTAACTACTCGTTTACATCCTCGTACAGTAGCCGTCAGTTCGATTCCGGCTCCATTCAGACCCCAATTTATATTGGACGGTGGCGTGAGACTATAGATGTATGTCGGGGCTTTGAAATTAGTCATTTTAATATTGGTCGCATTCACATCCGTCTCATAGATATCGGGGATTTTAGCATTCCGGATTTCCTCGTTCAATAATCTCGAACCGACTTCGTTCGCATAATCGAGACCGCGTTTAGTCAATCTCAACTTGAATGCAGGATGTACATTTTGGCCAATGGCAATGGATAAAAAGCACAATGTGATTACTGTATTGATTACCAACATTTTATTATTGGTCACCGCAGCAGTCATTCGGAATTGCTTAAATCAGAAGCTTTCAGCATTTTATGCTGATGGAATTTGATATTTTTGAGTTTGAATCATATTTCAACCATGCGAAAATGCCACAGCAATCTGAGACGTGTGAAAAACGATATGCTTTGGGTCGGAATTTGGTATTTGCGTGTAAAAATTGGAAATTAAGGGATTTGCATTTGCAGGCAGTGCTTCTGCACAGGCCTTTTTGGCCTTTCAAATCACATGCTGCATGATCTGTTCAGAAATTTTCAATTTGCCGTTTGAAATTTTACTGCTTTTTCGATGTGCACAGATATATGCAATAACCCAGTCAGAAAAAGTTACAGTATACCAATGCATATCATCAACGCTCAATGACCCATTCTTTTTCCAATTCCTTATTTATGAAAGCAATCAGTTTGTCTGGATCAGGAACGCCCTCGCCCACATCTTTCGCTTCATCCGGTCCAATGGTCGGATGCGGCCTCACCAACATCCGACACTGGGTATCGAAAGATGTCCAAAATGAATTATACACGAGTTCATTGAATCCGGTGCTATTATGCGGTGGCAATATGAAATCGGGATCAGTCGCATTCGTGAGCAATGGCCACGGCCTTGTGTCCATATGAGCCAACGGTTTTTTCCCAGTGAAATGCACGTAATAGGTGTACTGTAGTTCGTCTTCGCCGGTCCTCGTATTCGGGTCGTCGTCTTTGAAAAAATACGTATCCAATAATGAGTAATTTTTTGGAAGGATATAACTCAAATTGCCGGATTCGAAAATATAATTCAATACGTCCATATCGTAATGAGCCCCGTTAGCGAAATCCGATACTTCGCCTATACTGTCCGGATCAAGATATTCCTTGATCAGGTCGTATAAATCTTTCGACGGATTCACCACCAACAGTACTGAAGATAGCCAATTATCAGTTTGGTAATAGGCGAATGATGCTGCTAGGTGATATTCGCCTAGATCCAATTGGAAAAGGTGGTCTAGATTTTTCAATATAAGACCATCGGCATCCAAAATCACTAATCGATCGTATTCGTCGTACAATTTGAACGCTTCGAATCGAACGTACGAATCCATATAATAGGCGTTTCTGGTCAAACTTTGGCCAAGGATAGCCACTGAGCGAGGGATCACTTTGATCTTCACTTCGTCCAGATATGGGCATTTCAAATTTGGACAAAATTTCTTTATACCGCTGTAATCGGTGGCAATGATGACGATATCGATTTTCGGATCTTTCCCTACGCTGATCAGTCTATGAGCATTGACCAAAGCGTAACAGCAGTAATCACTATTGGTCGCATAGAAAACGTAGGCGAATTTCTCCTCCGTTCGACGTGTGACAGAGTGAAAAATATCCTTCATCCTTTGGAAGCCGGATGTCTCGCCTGGCATGGATTCGAAATCGATGGATTTCAAAAAGGATCCGATTAAACATGTTACCATGAGTAATGATAAAAGGATAAATCGAATCAATCGATATTTACACAAGAGTCGTTTCCATCTGAATAAAATACCCATTCAAAGCTAAAGTGATAGAGAAAATTTCGTACTGCTTATGGACTGTACTTGTTCTGAAGAAACGGAAGTCTTTGAGTCGGATGCTCATAAAAGGCAGTGAAAAACTAGTTCTACAGGCTCTATGAAAATGCAAATTTCTTATTTAGCCGTTGCTATTGAGCTTGAAAAAATTTCAATGCCGATTTGTGCGCAGGGATCCATGTGGAACATGGGTGCATTTTATCGCTTTTTTGAAAGCCTTCGAAAATCAGCATAATTTTTGCATATTCGGTATCAATAAAATTTCTATGCTTGAATTCAAGTATAATGAATATAATGGCGTCATTTATTTGATAGTACGAATTATTCATGAACCATTGACTCGTATAGTTCGCGGCATACTGTAACCGCTCGTACAGGGTCCAGTCGTCTCAATATCCCCAGGATTGCTGAGCTCTTATCAAAAACTAGAGAGATCACGCGTATATTGAAGCATATTATCCGGGAGGCATAATTATTCACATTTCGAATAAGCATATTTTCTGCAAATGCAGATCGTGCCAGCAATGCTAGAATCGTTTGAGTTCATAATTATTCAAATCCACCGATTCTGATCCCAACACACGAGCAGCGTAACAGCAATGATGAAATGATTTAGCGTGTTTGCGAATACAATTGCCAAATGTTTGCCATAAATGTTCATTATGATCCGGTTCACGTTCAATATTTTCCAAAGCGGCTTGACGTGTTTGAGGCCTGAAAGATTTGCAGAGCCTTGATTTTGGGGTTTCTTTTTGGCCGGTGTGAGGCAAGTGCATTTTTGAATGGTCATTTTGACCATGAGTTTGATCAAGCACCTCTGTCTCACCTGTTCCTATTCCTCATTTGGATACGATCCTCGTAAAATCTTGCATTGCAATGATATCCGTGATTTCCAGCAATTTGGCCCAATGCGCAGCATGCGAATTTTGGAGTGGTTCCTAAACACGATCATTCACTAGCTGTCACATCGAAAACAGCTGCTTCATACTATCTTTTCGAATTCTATCCAAAACAGCGGCTTCAGCTAATTTTTGCCTTTCCACATCGTCTTGATCAGTATCAGAAGCTGGTTGATCACGGTCACTGGGTACTTCCCCTTCGAAATGCTCATCCGGTTCTGGAAGCCTCACTGGTATGGGTGTATCGTTTTCTCGAATACTGAGGAGATATTCTGAAATTGAAGCCATAAATTTGCTCGATCATTTTTGGCAATTTGCAAATTGGATTCGACGCTTGATTTGAGGCTGTGGCAGAAAATGCTGTCCACTGCCTCCAATATGAAGCATTTTGCGGGATACTGTAACCGCAATTCTCATGGTAATGCCAAGAAGCATATTTTACCATCGAAAAATCGGAATTTCTCTCCAATATCAGACCGTGATGGCACTTTATTATACCGTCTCCGATATTGTTGATCAATCGTGCTTTCCTGCTGTTCATCGTTGTAATTGTGACGGCATTCACAAATGAAGATTATACTGAGAAGAATGGCTATGAACAGGATATTTCCAAAGGCCATATTGACTTTATATTGTTACTGAAAATGGCTCCATTTTAGTATGGAAGCATGGGAATCGAAGAAGGCATAGCTAAATTTCCCTCTCGAAATTTGGATAGGCAATTGCAAGTGTGAGAAAGTCTGCAATCATATCTTCAGATATTCGTCTGAATCTGGACCGGGCATTGCAAGTGTGACTCAGCAATGGCATTGCATATGCCACCAGGTTATTGTAACCGCAAACAAGGCCATACAGTAATCCCAGCTATTCCGCACCCAAAACTCGGCAATGAATGAACTGGTGAAAATTGCTGAAGCCAGAAACTGGCCATTGTAAACGAGAAGTTGTAAAATGCACTCGCGTTGAACAGTTTTTACGTCCGAGATTGGGTTATGCGAAAGAAGACGTGTGACTCGGCTGTCCACGGTTGCACCTTTTCCCATTTACACATTTGACGAATGAGCAATAGTAATACGATTGACATTTACTATTTACCCTATTCTATACCTTTTGGACTTCACGCAAAGTTTGGCTGAAATTTTTGTTTGAATAAGAGATTGGCCAAAAACAACACTCGTAAGAAGGCGTCTCGAGAAACGCACTCTAAAATTTTGTGCATGGAAAATTTTATGAGATAAGACAAAAGGTGTAAATGTTTATGCACGTGCTTCCTTTGGTTAGGCTGGGAAACTTCTGCTGATTTCAATCAGACTTGAAAGCTAATTCAAATTCCCGCCATGCGTTATGATTGCGCAATATTTGCAAGCAGCCGAACTTGTCAGAAAGTAGTGCATTGATAAGCAAGATTCTTTGGCACTGTACAAATTTAAAATCATGAATCAGTTCATGCATTATGCAATATGAGGTGTGATATGCAAATATTGATTTCAACTTCAAACTCAATGCTAGTCCGATCTGGGCAGTACACGTCCTTTTCCGCAAGGACATTGCCTGCCTTCAATTCTATGCCAAGGAATGCTAATGCATTTTAGTGTACAAATTTTTCTTCACTATAAAACTGGTAGCCTCAAAGTTAAAAACTTTACGCATCCTTCTCCAGCTGAAAAACGTTGCCTGGGAACAGTGAAATCCACAGCATTTTCATCTGCCTGAGAAATATCCGAAATCGCAATGCTAATTACAATTCCAGGCACAAATTTCTCCTATGATATCCCATCATGGGTTTGCTATTCAGTCGGAATTGCTGTGGGTTATGCTGTGGTGGTATCGACTTACATGAGTATCAGTACGAAACGACATCGAATCGATAAATCATTGAAAGATAAAGTGATTGTGATCACTGGTGGCACATCTGGTAAATATAGATCTGGTACCAGTATATAAATTTTGCCAGCAATTTTGAATAGTCAAGCATAAAAGAGGCATTTCCGTTATAGGAATAGGCAAAGCATGCGTACAGGAATTGGCCAAACACGGTGCCACCATTCATATACTGGCTCGTGATATGATCAGAGGCGAAAAGCTGATCACTGATGTTCGAAAATCCACAGGAAATCAGAATTTATTCGTTCATTACATTAATCTGAGTGATTTCAATACAGTCCAGGCGTTTGCTAAGAAATTCCTAGCCACTGATACGAAAATACATATCCTGATCAATAATGCTGCATTGAGTGAGGATTTTATGACGTCAGAAAATGCCAAGATTCTCTGAAACATGCATTGCAGTCAACGTTACAAAGAAGTTGACCGTTGATGGCGTGGAAGAAGATTTTCAAGCCAATTATCTCAGCCATTTTCTACTCACGAATTTGTTGTTGGATCGAATGATCAGCAGCAGGCCCAGTCGTATAATCAATGTATCATCCGAAGCATATACTCTGATCAAGGATTTCGATCCAAAAGACATGAATTGGAGCATTCAACCGTATGATGGATTGCAAGCATATGCATTGACGAAATTCGAGATGATCTTGTGGACTAGGGAATTGGCTAGGAGATTATATGGAAAAAGTGATTTTATCAATAATCTTACTTTTGCACTTGAGGGCCTATTTCTGAACCACTTACAGCCCTGAATGCCATTATAATTACAAGCCCCAGATTCCAGAAATCACTCTATCCAGTCCCATTTTTTCCAGGAGTTACAGTAAATTCAGTACACCCAGGAGGCGTACGTACATCAATTTTGAGAAATTTACCACTTCTATTATGGATACCATGGTCAATGATATTCTGGTTATATGGCATAGTAATATTAACAGTTTTTATAATCACAATGCTAATCGTTATAAATTTCAGAGTGCACATTTGGGTGCCCAAACAATATTGTATTTGGCTACATCGGATGAAGTGGAAAATGTGAGTGGGTATTATTTCTTCAATTGCCGACCTGAAGCGTTGAAGATCAATGCATTGGATGATCTGATGGCAGTTGAATTATGGAAGGAAAGTGGTCAGTTAGTTAGCAAATGGAAATAAGATTTGAATGTACTAAAGTTTGAGTGTGTCTGTCTGGTTTGATGGCTTTGCTGGAATAATGTAGAGGCACCTTTTCGATACATACTTGTTCGTTTTGGACAATCATTGCAAATGCTGTATTCTTGCGTGTATTGGCAAATGATGAGCAGTTTAAAGCTGAATATACTTTGGCAATCTCTGACAAGGAAGATGAGGCATGATTTCACGCACTGCTGAATGCTTGCAGCTCAAGCATATCTAACCATATTTTTGATACCTATAAATCTCACTGCTAGCATCAGTGAGATTTGTACATGCCTAGCTTCGCAAATATTCAGATACCCGATATTTGGATATATCAAAATAGCATAGTGTCTGCATTCAAAATTTGCTTAATCCAATTCACAGCAAACTAACGTAAATATACAATAATCATGAAGATGTCCAAGTTCTGACCGCATGATTCCCATTCACATATATAGTGACTGAACTTTCAGCTTCTCTGGTTGATCGTGGCACCAGGTGCTGACTTGCTGGTAATAGTAAAATGGCATTCTTCGTGGATCCACCCCTGCTCAAACACGGCAGGCAATGCCTGAATATGGATTTGAATTCGCGTTGAAAATTCGTGTTCAAATATCCGTACAGAAACGGATTCACGCATATGGAAAGCATAGACACCATTTTAGCAGCGTCGTCCAACTGTCGTAATTCGTCTTTCATACGAAATGTCATTTCAGCAGGGCCCAATTGGATGATCAAACTTATGACCGTAAATGGGAGCCAAAGGATGGCATTGCTGAATGCCATAGCGAATAATAAGGCCGTGGTTCGATTCCTACGTCTCCCGGACGAGCTCCGATTCGAATTCGTGGGTATAGGAGGCGTATGTAGGGACGTGCCGACCGGTACAGTACCCTCGCTATCGTGTGTTGGCGTGGACGCTTGGGCAGTGGCCACGGACGGCACGTTCACTCTGTGCCTCAACACGGATTGCTGACGATCGTTCTTGGCCAAGAACCGAGTCAATAAAAGATTAAATATGACTAATATGGGCATAGGTACAATATATATGGACACTGCCATAATTCCACTGACCACTGTCTCGTAATAACTGATGCATAAAATCTCGTCATCCGGATTCTCCAATTCTAAACAAGGTTGCGGTTGTAATTGGCAACGTTGGAATAATAATACATGCTCTAGGCCAGGATCAACTCGGATATTCCTTGGTACGTATTCGACTGGTAATGCATAATCTTTGATATCGAAATGCAATAAATACAATACGGATAATGAGAACGATATGATCCAAATGGCTACTGCGATCAAAGTTGCTTGAACGGTTTTCTTCATTTCCGGTGCTATTCTCGTGCGTACAACAGCGAAATACCTGTCCACCGCTATTGCACTCACTGTCAATGTTGAACAGAAACTATTCGTGCCTGGAAAGGCTTGCGCCACTTTGCACATGAATGATCCGTAGGAGAATTCTATATTATACGTCGGGATCCATAAGAACGGTACCAGAATGATTGCTAATAAGAAATTGGATAACGCCAAATTCACAATGAACACATTTCGTGTGGTTCTCATTTCCGGCCTTCTGACCACTACGAAAATGACCAGACCATTCCCCAGGACGCCCAATATGGAAATGAAAACGTACAGGACAGTGAATATATTCACTTGTGTCCAGGACATGTAAGATCGGAGTTGAGATAATGCTTGTTCACTCACGCATACTTGAAACGAATGCAATGATGTGTGATTCCGAGTCAAGCAGGGATTTTCGGTTGATTCCGGTTGAACGAGAATTGAGGAATTGGAAAATGTCGCATTTATATTTTGAATTTCCATGATCAAATGGAGCGGTTACAGTAATCCAAATCGGCAATAATGTTCAACGAAGTGATCAGGCGTTGTGATCACTGACTGATCACCTAAAAATATCGAGATATAATTATGGTTCTTCTGCAGCTTACGGCAGCAGATGCATCTGAATCTATCTAAAGTTTTGCATAGTCAGTAATAATTCAACAGCAAAGCCACAATGTATTATTCAGGCCCTGCCTGAAAATGAAGCCACCAATCCATCATCACTGTGAAATTTTGACAGGTAGCAACAATAGACGTCTATCAAACCGCGTAGGTAAACGATCATCAGTGAACGTCACCGGTTTAGAAGCTAAACCAGCTACTCTCCAGCCCATCCCACGAATTTCTGGTAGTTCACTGAATAATCGAATAAAATCCTAATGGAAGTCCAACACAGCGCCCTTGGCCTAGGCCAATTAACAGAATGATCAAATCTACATAATTTGGGCGTCATGTACCACGAGTACCAAGAAAGTAGGCGTCCTTTTCCGCCCACAAGAAAAACAATAAGATCACAATCCAAATGCTCTCCGAATTTAGCTTCAAAGCAGACCATTCAGGAATATGACCCATGTGCGTCTGGATCAATGGCTGACGTACAGTGCTTTTCTGCATTTGTACATTCCCATTCAAAGGCAAGCTTACGTCTGGAATCTTCTTCATCCGAATTCCGTCTAGTTTCGTCTCACGTTGCTATGATCTGGTCTTTATAAGCTACCAGATGAAAAACAGGTAGATTTTCTTACATGCGCTCTCCTGAGCCAATCTTACATAAAAATAAGAGAATTTATTATGTTCTTGCTAATGAGACCCGATGCGTCAGATGGCTCTTGAGATGCACGTGATACACAGATGGACTGTCATGGGACGAAATCAGGTAAAAACTGGGCCATCAGAGAATTCAAGGGCAAAATAAACTATCAGCAGTGGATAAAATTGGCTCCACATTTGTATAGGACAGTTCACTGGAACTGTTTTTGAGGTCAATGCCATTGGGAATCAGAATCTGCTTACTTGCAGTTAGGTTGGTCAGATGTCCATTCCATCTCCTGCTGGACAAGTAGCACTGGCAGAAATTCAATTTGGAAAGCCAATGAAACCTACTGGAAATTCTCACAACTAGTGGAGGTTAAAGCTGGTTCAATCTAGGTAGAGTTTTTCCACGTGTTCATTTCACGAATGCAATTGAAAATCCTTCCCCAGAGTTAGAAAGAAATTGTGCACGATAGCGAGGAACAAGTATTTACTCCAGTGAATTGAACAACATGCACATGGCTAGTACTAATTGAGCGGAAAGCATTCGTAATCCAAGGGTTGAAATCCCCCAAAGGTGCATTCCTTTCGAAAATATCATGTCTTTGCCTTCAGTTCCTTTGAGAAAAGGCATCATTAAATCCAGATCCGAGCCAATAAGCTTCCCTAGGTTGGAGGATGAATAGGAAAGCTCAGGCTAAGATTTGATACGCGTTTTTTCCATGCTCATATAGCAATAGACCGGGCAAAAACGATTTCTTACTGATCAAATGATAAGACAAAATGCGGCTATAAATTGCATTCAAAAAATGGCCATTGCGATGAGAAATTTACCAAAGCCAAAAGAAGCTTATCTTAGTCCTTCTAGCTTCCTGGTAACGTAAAAACTCCCTTTTGTCAAAGAATAATAACCTGTATTGCGTGGTTTTATTTCCCTTCTTGCCTGCTCATGAAAAAAGCATTCAATATGGTCATTGAAAGAGGCTTTCCTGCGATCTTTCTTTTGGACAAAGGCAGGGCTGCTTCCTGGACCACCTTCTGTCGACTAATGCAGTTTTTATTCGCAATTACCATGGCGTAATCATTATGAGATGTAAAAAGAGCATCACCGTACGATATGATTAGCTTCAAGAGAACCTGACTGAGATTAGGCTCGGAAAGATGGGAAAAACCTAGCTTATTCATTCACATGCCAGACGAGATCGAAAAAGTTGAATTACCCTTTCAGGAATTCAGACTGACATCCAGCAGGGGACGATACCTGAATGAAAAGTGCTGATAATAGTGAGGTAGCCCATAATTTTGTGGCTGGATCGGAAATTGATCAACGACTAGCTAAATCATTCATTTGTGAACACGCAATTATTGACTAATTCTACCCGTGGACAGTAATCTAAAATTACCCACCGCTTTTCTAAAGGCCAAACCGTGCACTGACAATTCCATCACGAATAATGAAAAATATTCAAAGAGACATTTTATCAATCACCCATTCAGTGGCACGCAATGTCAACCGAAGGATTTTCTGATTATTCGAGAGTTTGCTATACAAATATATTCATTCAATGCAATCAATATATACATTTGATACAGGGGGTCCCTGAAGGCATAATTTTACCTGTGGATTCTCATCAAGTTGATGATTATAATTTGATGCCACTTTCTCTCTTGTGGCGTCCCTTCTGAATTCACAAAGGACGACATGGAAAAAAGGGCATACTTTAACGTCTAAACATTGGCTATGTCAATGCATGGCATCTGCTTCATTTTCGGGAAGCTCATGAGTGATGTCAAGACACAATTGTAAATATTAGCTGAAGTAAAAGCAAAGACGGACAGCAGTTCTTGAATTCCAGTAACGAAATCAGAGTTGAAACATGTTCCGCCTTCTTCACGCACAATTCTCAAGTGGTGGAATCTAGCCAAATTTTTCCTCAACGAAGTCTCAGGCGGATTCAGAGAAGAAGACATTTCGTGAGTTTCAATGTCAAACCGGTTCAATAAAGTTCATTGAGGAAAAAATTTGAGTCTAGATTTTCAACTGCGTCCACTGGAATACACCATTAGCTAGCGATTCTTCAGTCAAAAAAGCTCTTTAGGAGATGACTCTTTTTGATATTGACACGATGACGTAAATTGCATAGTAATTGAAGCATTGGTTTTTACATGGCCAGACGGGCAGGATCTTTTTATATTAAATCGAAATTGAAAAAACCAGCATTTATCAATGTAATAGCGGATGCTTCGCACAATTATCTCCATGCGTACAATGAGGAGCTAGCAAAATGTGTGCCAGCAATGCATTCCATAATTATTACCTTTATGTTATCAGTGTCAAGTTTCCGATTGAATTTTCACTTATCCTAAATGGGTCATGGTCGGTACAGTCAAGGATTGGGTTAAAAAAGTCACACGTGCAACTGGTCAGCTCAGAAATATATGAATGAAAATGTATCTGAAGGTGACCACATAAGAAAATTTGCATCCCAACAACCATTCTTTCTGTGTACAGCATAAAACCAAGTATGGCTCTGCACTTGCAGGGAAGGATAAACTGTCCCTGTTGAAACGCAATCCATGAAACTACTTCACAAGGCTCATTGCAGGAATGAGTAGCTATTATTTCCTGTGAAATTTGAGACAGTGGCTTTCCAGCCCACAGCAAAATGCGCTTTCTAAAGCCATGCATTATCTCAGGAAAGCCGAAAATGCGGTACTGGAAAAATATCCAATGTCCAGCAAAGTCAGTCCCTAATAAAACTGACAATGAGATGTCCCGCATTAGGCGAGGTGCATTTCGTGGCTGGTTTGACACAGCCAAGGAAACTGACAATGAGCCCCATGCGTTCACTTGCATTTTGCAAAGGTGACTTTTTTAAACCAAACCCTCATACTTATTCCAATTCGCAATGTTTGGAATATGCTAATTATCTGGACTATTTCTCAAAACAAGTAATCCATCACGCAAAATTTGAATTAATGTACTTCGGCCTACGCCTCATTTGCATTTGCCATTTTGCAAATGTACTTTAGAAATTAGCAATTGAAAAATGTGCAGAATTTAACCTTTTCAAGGCAATGTGTTTGAGTGGATGAAAGGTTCTGGAGGCTTATCGGTTGCATTGGAATATTTCGGATTGTGGAGATGGATCTGCAATATCCTCATGCATAACGTGTACCAAAATGAACGAATACCCATAAGATGCAGCATAGGTGATTATCCTATATCATCATATACCAATTTTTTTATCACTACGTGTCATAAGTAACTGAAAAAATTATATCAGATTACTCATGGCATGCTGAAGAATGAGTGGTCAGGCCAATGTTGACCAAACTATTCCCTTATTTACACTAACCAACCAACCATATCATAAATATTTTTAGCATAATTGCATTGCTATAAATAAGAAAGGACACCAAAACCAGCATCTGACGTCTGCACATTATTTTTGGCATCAATTTTTAGCAACAAATATGCCAGGTATCAATGCGGTATTTTTGTAGTAGCTCTCAGCATACATGCCAGATCATAAAACATGAAATTCTAAATTGGAAGCACACGTAACTCGGATGGTGGTCCTCCATATTCTTGCTGCGTTTATTATTACGATAGTATCATTATCTATCAGCAAGACACTGGCTGGTACTAGCCATTGGAAATTGATGAACGTTCGTCATCAACGCTAGTGATCCTAGGGAGGGTCTTCCCTCGCTTGACATTTATCATTGTCGATGCAAAGTTGGTATGATGGCCACTGGGATCGTCTTGTTGATCTCATTTGCATTCATAGCTTCCATGAAAGAAGTCAAAGCTACAAACGATCACCATCTGGATACTACTGATTTCGAGAATGGGAATTCATTAAAAGTAGGATTAACAGTAATTCGCAAGTACTGACATAATTCGGCTAATGAAATCACACCCTTTTTAGGGATACGAAAATGCTCAATTCTATTTTGACCGCATACGCAAAGCCGTGCAATACTATCCGAAACGATTTCGGAGTCGACAAATAACCGATCAGAGAAGCAAATTAACAGCGGCCAAATTGCATTGTTATTTTAGTCCAGTCACTTGCAGAGTGGCTGGAAATGGATGAATTTTTGATGGCATGAATATTGCAAGGGTGTTTTTTGGATCGTCTTTTATGCATTCTATGACGGGTGATATCAATGTAATGTCTTATTGGTATACAGTAGCTTGATGAAGCATATTCTCGGCTAATAAAATGCTGGGTTACATGTGTCTCTAAAAGCGTTTGTCCTGATCTTTCTTCTCTATCAATATTTGAAATGTCACTGATTCTAATCACTCATGTCTATCAAAACGCTATCGTGCTCTAGGGTCATATCCAAAATGGAGGCACTGTATCAAAAGTGCAGTTTTTTCACTGTCGTCAGTCGAGAGGATGTCATTTTTAGCTGATACATATGCATCAAAAGGACACATTGGCATTTTGCTCCTGGCAATGATCAGATAAAATGTCAGGAAGCACGTGAAAGAAAGAGCCTGAAAGCTATTGCGAATGCAGATTTTTTCCATCAGGTTTCTTAGAAACTACACTAATCAAAATACCAGCATGATAAATTATGTCTGTTAAGAATTATGCTTATTCCGATTCATCACATGAGACCCCATCTGATTTGGAGATAACAATAACAGGAGGGTCTCTCGTGCGTAATTTGATTAATCCCACGGTACCAACTTGTGCACGAATCATAAACATGAATATGCTCATGTACGTGGAGCATATTTCATCGAAATCAAATCCCTGGGGTCATTCGGAAGTTGAAGAAATGCGTAAACATAGACATTCGGTTGATATATTCCTAGTTATCACAAGTATATTATGCTTATTTCGGAGACCAATTTTCTAGATTGAGCCCATCCCTTTTGTAGAATCCCTCAGGTTGGCATCCTCGATCTATTCATGCTTCACGCGTTGATAAGGTTCTTCTTTGCCAAGATTCGTCCTTGAACAAGGGGGTCTATGTTTTTCATTAGGCACTTTTCGTATAATTATAATTCAGACTTCGAGGTCGCATTGAGCCATGAATTTTCCCCATTTTCACTGACTTTACTCGTGTCATTAGTTGGCGTGAAAATCTTTCGGAGTAAATCTTAGCTAAAGGGCGATTTCGTGGGAGGGTGGTTGGAAAAAGGGGCCACATTCATTATCTTCAGATCAGACGGACTTTGACTGCTTCTAAGGCAGCTTAGGCCGTCTTCATTGACTAGTCCATGTCCTTTTATAAAAGCCGACATTGCAGGGGAGGAGCTTGATTCTTTATAAAGTGTCTTTTATTTTAGAAGTCCATAGTCAGAGCAATGGCCATGTCATCACGTAGAATTTTCTCTCTGGCCTTCTTCGGAATGCTCCTGATTTCAACATTGAGCACGATCGGTGCTGTTCCTGTGAAATCAGCTGAAAACGGTGATGGTGACCAGGAAGTAAGCATGGGTCCACTACAGTATGCCAATGCTATTGCGCAATTTTCTGCGATGGCATACGAGCCGAATTTCAAAGTTTTAGTTTTGGTCATACTGTAGAAGTGCTAAAAATCTCGATCCACTAGTTCTATCCCCCTAATTCTGATATCACAATAACACCATGTTTTCAGATGACCAAACGTCAAGAGCCACCCAAGCGGAAAGAGACGTACAGGCAATTCTTGCAAATGCTGAACGATTTGAACGGCGTGAACACCGGCGACACGTTGAACAAGCGTCAACAAGGGGAAAAGAAGAACACGAAATCGAAATTAGCAGCTCAGATTCATTGCTATTTCAGCCCGGTCAGTTGCGGAGTGGGCAGAGGTTGATGACATTGGGCCATTGATGACACCATCCTCACCAAGTGATCAATGAAATTATCCCAAATCTATCTGTAATGCGGGTCATCAAACTGCTAAAAATTCATTCCTCAAAATCCTCAGATGTGGCTGGCCCATGCGATGCTTGAATGTTACTGTATTATGTGCATTACCATACATGAATGGCTATCGTCATGTGAAAAAATAATCACTCATGATGTTTTCTCTGAAAAAGCCAAATGGGGCGGATCCACAGGCATGGCCAAACACATGCAAACATCGATCGCAAACAAGTCCAATTAATTTCGCAATAATGAAGCAATTAGTGTCCGGCAATTAGTTGTAAAAAAGGTATTTGTGTCTTTCAAAAGTTTACTTTCACCTTCCGCCTTGAGAAGGTGGGCATACTGTAACCGCATGACCTTATCTTCGATCTTCCGGTTTCCCAGTGGAGTGTTCAGCTTGCTTTTGACGAGCATCCAAAAATCGACCTATTTTGAGTCAGTTGACTTGGCTCCCACTTCCCTTGTGCAAACAAACATTCATTGATTAGAGCATTAGTTAAATAATCTATTTTAAAATTAGCCAGACAGAAAAATCTTGTTTTTATGCGGAATTGGCTCGATTTTGGAAAACAATTTGCAGATTTATATCCAAGAAATCACGCATTTCACGAATTTTCAAAAAATGGCAAGAAAATTTATCCAGGGTTGACTCATGTACATGATTCTTGTCGTTCAGGCACAGCTTCAATTTCCACAGAACTCTGAATTTCACTATCCACATGCACGGAATAAAGCTTTTTCATATTTCCATTCATTGTAGAAAAATGTGCCACTACGTAATTATTTCCTGGTACACTTCCTGAATAAATCAATGGCACCCGTCTGCCATCAATGCACCACCATTCTTTCAGACCAACCATATGATGAAAATGGGCGAAAAAGATAGCCAAAATTCGTATACCATGCGACCTGGATGCGTTATCCAAAATAGCACGAAATTTTGATTTATCTTCCATGGTGAACGATGTATCGAAATCGTGGAAATTAATGATCACTGATTTATTGGCTGCTTGACGTCTGAGGTCATTTTTCAGCCAGTTTATGGAAGATAGAATTTTCCAGTCTCTTCTCCAACCGTCCACATGCCTGGCATAAGTCGGATAATTATTCAGTTGGATGAAATGGAAGCATCGGGATGGAGATGGGCATTCGTCCCAAGAATAAGCAATGCTTCCTGTATTATCTTCGAAGATCAGGTATTTGGTTGTTGTCCTTAAATCCAGAGGCAGTTTCAGGGTGTCTAAAATGAGCGTTTTCAGGTGCTTTTTGGAAAAGCAGAAAATGCTTGTCATACTGTAGCTTTGCTATGGCTGCCTGCAGCAAGGATAATTGGGTCTCGAAAGGCTGCTTAGTGTACCAGTTGCAGAATACCCATGATCGTTTTGACAAATGTCATGGGCGGCCATGCTCACCTTTCACATATGATCTGAACCAACGTAACATTCGATCAGCGCATCGATCGAATGTGCAATCACCGACATTATTGGCATAATCGTGATTCCCCAACCCCGGATATACTTTGATCATATTATCGAACGGTCCCGATGTCCACAGCTTTTCCAATCGATCCAATTCATCATCATGACCAAATTCAGTCAAATCACCATTTATGATCAAACCAAGTATTGGCGTTTTCCCTGCCTCATCGCTGATCAGCCGACGATTCAATGCGGTCATGCTGATTTGTTGCAATTTATTTGAAAATTCGGATTGCTTTTGATGGCAGTCTCTGCCGTTCACTCGTTTATCAGTTAAGCAGAAATTGGTTGCTCTGTGACAAGCCGAATTCTCGGCTGTACATGGGTGCCAATGTTGAGTGTCACCAGTGAAAATATAGAGGAAATCGGATGATACCAATGATGATTTCAGGGTATCTTCTGAAAGAAAGCTGTGAAAAATGGCTAAGAATTACGGAAAATTGGTACATGGGTTTGTGGTTTAGGAGGCATCATTGCAATGACAATTTTACCCAACCATGACCATGTCAACCTACAGTAAGCCATTCTCACCAAACCTCCTGCCCCCAGCCACTGAGGGCAAATTCCATAAAAATTGATGATGTTGAACACGGGTGGAATTATTGTGCGGTCCACTATTTAAATTCCTTTTTACTCTCTGTACATTATTAGCCTCCACTGTAGCAATGAAATTCAAACACATCAAAATGAAGCCGATATTTGTAGCCGACATTTTCTGCAGCCTCAATGAACTGAATGTTGGCATATGGATGCTAAGAAAAGCGGCTCGAGAGAAAGCAAACAAATGATTCATATCCAATGCAAATGTCGACATCAATCAGCCCACCCACTAGTTTTTAGGGTCCAGGCAAATATAAGCAGCTAAAGCACCATTTGGTTAAAGTCACTAAATGTGATTTCTTCCGATCTATCTTCTGATTCATGAGTATTTTTAGCTGGTGCAACAGCTATAGGATTCAGAGAGACAAAGCACAGGAGTTTCTTTTGCATTGACGGTTACTGTAACCGCCTATCCGAATTCGTTGATAATGATGAAACCTACGTCTGGCTTAGTGCCAGATTTGTTGAAAGGCGTTTTGAAGAGGTTTCTTCAGTCGTTTGCATCGTATTGTATTGCGCAATTTCCTATATTTTGGAGAAACTCGGAAGAACTCTTATGAAAATATGCACATTGAAGTACTGGCACCAGCTTTGAAAT
The DNA here is from genome assembly GCA_034695185.1 of Discolaimus major. Classification (NCBI taxonomy): domain Eukaryota; kingdom Metazoa; phylum Nematoda; class Enoplea; order Dorylaimida; family Qudsianematidae; genus Discolaimus; species Discolaimus major. The sequence goes on from JAQIWJ010000284.1 coordinate 24,256, forward strand.
GCGGAAATGAATTCGATGCAAAAATGTCGTGCATTCGCATGGCATTGAATGATGACCATTGGTAAAAATGTGGTCCAGAAAATGTTGGTGCATGTTTTGTTGTCCAATGCATAAAAGCAGGCGTACTGTAGCCGCATGCATGATTGGTAATGGGATGTGGAAATATCGTCGCATATCGACGTCAGAGTACAATGAACGGCACGACGAGCATGAATATTATCGATTATATCGTTATAACCTTCCAAATTCTAATGTCATATGCAAAATGGTAAGCCATTTTTCGAGACCTGCCAATGCTTTTCTACTTTGGAATTGGGCAAATCATACGGTCTTGATAAGATCTACGAAAATAGATAACTTTTAATAGCGTATACTTTCTTTCAAATCTGCCATCGCTATGAATCAAGAAGAAGGAGCAAATCGAAAGCATACGCTATCTTGTACATTTTGACACGATAACGAAAATGTTATACGCATTGATCAGGAATATAGATTTTGAATGATCAGCACATACTGTGATGATTTGTATACAAGGGTAATCAAATTATTGATTATTGCATGACAGTATTGAACTTTTCTCGGCGAAAAAAGCGGTGTGCATGTAAATGGGAAATGGGAACATTTGATGAACTATTGGTTATTCGGTGGAATGAGAATATCACAAATGAATGCTTGAAAAGTGCTCACGAAGATGCTGACCTCAAATTTCAATTTGGAAAAGTCTGTTGTAGTGGACAGTGGTCACCTGACCACACCTTCAGTACACAACCTGAGCCAAATCCATGCAAATGATATGTGTAAAAATGTATAGGATTTTCCCAGTATCGATTTATGTATCATGGATAATCTAGGTTGATTGCATTCACATAATCTAATCAATAATCAATGATGTCGGCAATGGCAAAGTACTTGCACTGAAGACGCTTCCCCCCCCCCCCCCAACTGTCTGGCAAGAGAGAAGCAGTTTTTCTCTTTATTCTGGTTTTGCTTTCAGTGAAAGTTGGTCCAGCCGTCATG